>APFE030320547.1:0-22394 GCA_000404065.3 Pinus taeda
AATGAATAAAATTGTGGGTACTTCCTGAATCAATCAACACTATTACCTTTTTCTTCTTGATTTGTCCTTCTATCTTGATGGTTTGAGGAGTGGTAATTCCCGCCAATGCATTACAAGATATTGTCGGATTCATTTGTTCTTCATCTAGGCTTTGTTCCTGCAGTATATCCTCTTCTTTTGACTTTTCTTGCTCCCTTTCTTCTTCCTCTTCACAATCTATGTAGAATAATTTCTTCTCAGCACACTTATGACCTTTAAAGTATTTATTATCACAACTGTAACAAATCCCTTTTGCTCTTTTTTCTTCCCATTGTTGCGGTGTCAACCTTATAGGTTGTGGAAGGCTAGGCACAACACTTCCATCTTTATAGTTGTGAGTGGTATCCTTCTTGGTTGCCATAATTTTGTTTCCATTTTTCTTGCTAACCTGAATGCCTTCTCTAATGAATCAGGTTCCCAAAGGCGAACATCAAGTTGGATATTATCCTTTAAAGACCCTATGAACACATCAATCCTATGCTCCTCTGGGATATCTTTTACCCTTATGTTCAATTTTTGGAACTCCTCAATGTGCTCCATTATTGAACCCTTTTGTTTGAGACTTATCAATTGGCTAAAAAAAGTGTTGCTTTTTGTATCCTCATAATGTGCTATCAATTCTTCCGTAAAAATTGCCCAAGTGATAAATTGTTTACGAGAGCAAAGCCATTGATACCATACAAACTGATTTGGTTCCAAATATAAAGTTGCCATACGTACCTTTTGTGTGTTTTTCATATTATTGAGATCGAAAAATTGCTCCATCTGTAATATCCATGTTGCAAGATTCTTGCCATTAAACTTCCTCATATCGATTTTTGGAATATGGTGGGTCTTCGATCCAACATTAGAGTCTATGGAATCATGATTAACATTTATTTTGTTCTCATCATGAGTTTCCTTTGCTACCCTTTCACCCTTAGTGACCCTTTCTTGTAGAAACTTATTCATATTTATCTTCAATTCTTCCATGTCTATCTTCAAATAATCCATCTTAGCTTCCACATCATTCATCTTAACTTCTACACCTTTCTTTAAACAGTCCATCTTAGATTATGTTCCTTTTTGTGCAAGTGACACTTGTTGCACTTGGTCTCGTAATTTTGATATATCATGTTGCATTTCTTCCTCTTCTTCATGAGTCATGCTAGAGCTTTTAGGTCGCCTACTAGATGTTTCCATTTTCTTTCCTCGGGGCATCAATTACCGATAATAATGCTTTACTATTCCCTTTGAATTCCTTCAGAATAATTTTTCAAACCAAGCTTAAGCAAACATTTAAAAAAATATACACACCTTTTCTCACTTTGTAGGAGCTCGATATTGACTCTGATGTATCTCGGTAATTTTGGATCATTCAATTCTGAAATTGTGACTAGCGGTAGCCCTCTGTGTCCTCTTTCCAATGCCACCAGTCTGACCCCAATGGGATTCTCCAATGAAGAGTTATGCCAAATCTCCCACAGTGACCTGATTATAGACTAATTCAGTAGAACGAACTTGTACGACATGCCACGTTTCCTTGTTTTGACCTTTGGCTCTGAAAAATATATACAAGAAACTACAGTCCGTCCTCTTTCTATACCTTCTTATGAAATTTCAATCTTATTCTTAGAGATAAAGTTATGACGATTTTCCCCAGGTCACCTGTTTTGAATGTAATTCAGGATTTTGCAAAAGGACCAACTTCCTCAGAATCAATTCCCTCCCGAACAATAAAATACGCGAAAAGCTCTGAAAATTAAGGACCTGAGTTCAACCACATGTCTCTCAAATGGGTTTTTTTTAGCTTCTGAACACGGCTCAAAAAAAAAGTTAATAGCCGAAAATGCCAATCGATGACCTGTTTGGAGCAAGCAAACCCTAGAAAATCCCAAAAGCTCTGATACCAAAAATGTTATGAACCAGCTCAAGAAAAGATAGAAAAAGATAGATCAATCGCATTTAGAAATTCAGCCTCTTCGAGGGGAAACCTCCCTTTACATTAATAAATGAAACAATCTTGATCATTCAAAATACATAAACCTCCTTTCTATATATAGGAGTCTAAGGAGTCACAATATAACCCCAGCCGACCTAACAATAACAATATAAAGCCACAAAAATAACAATAGAGGGATTCTATGGGGCACAGTAATAACAATATGCGTACAATAGGGGCACAACAATACTAATAAGGGGTACAACTACAATAGTAATGGGATAATCACTAGTATTATAGGGACCCAACAGTTCCACCTGTGCAGCAGACAGAAACACTTCCTTGGCTCTATCCATCGAAATAGACAAAGGTGGTTGTTGTTAGTCCCGATCACATAACCTTTAACGGGGGAATCTTTTTCCAGACTGATCCATTTTCCTAAATAGATAGGATCGTCAGACTAGTCATATATACTCCGCGGAAACCTACCCTATACCTAAAGTTTTCCTGCCGAAGCAGACCAGGGTGCATGCCCCCTGGGTTTAGTCACATTCAGCGAATCACTCGTGTTCATCAGGTGGATTGACTAGAGATTGATGAGACATTCCTTGCACAAAAATACCAGTTAGGGATGGTACTTGACTATTAGCTATGTGTGAACCGGGGAATGAAAGTTGGTCTACGAGCTAGACCACTCTGCCTTCATGCGGAAAACACATCACTCGAAAGAGCGAGGAAACAATAGCTCGCATGCTATAATGTAGTCATGCCCAAGGAGTATATTGTAATCTAAAGGTCCTTGGACTACCATCACGTTCAGATAAATAGTTTTCCTTCTTAAAGTTATGGGCAAATTTGGAAGGATCCCTAACGGTCGACCTGTTCGTTTATTGAAGCTTGTGAGATTTCGCATCTCAGGTAGAAGTGATGGTGAACCAAGCACTTTCCAAGCAGTTGAGGAAAGGATACTCACAGACGCCCCTTCATCTATGATAGTACCGACCATGACCATTCTGTAAGCTTGTACTATGATTTGGAATGGTACATTAGATGGTAGACGGGGTCTACCTAGTAGATTCCAATTGAAGGAAACAACTAGGTTGCTTGGAGGTGGGAACGAATAAATGACTGGATACATCTTTGATGAACTTCCTTCCCGTGGTAAAGGAATGGGTAGATTGCCCCCATGTTCATCAGATTCTGTGTTTACGAAAAGAATTTGAACGGTGTCGTTCTCATTCTCTTTGGTGACTGTATCATCTGAAGGTAGACCTTCTGAAGACAAGACTGGGTCAACCGCCATCTCGACCTGTTGACTTTGGTCCGGTGTGGACTCAGAGGGTTTATCTTCAATGATAGATGCTTCGAACGACCACAAAGGTGTGTCAGTCAGATTTTCAACTAGTGATGGACTCGGCAAGAGTTTCTTGTATCCTAGAGGAAGCCATAGCGGTGAAGCAGGACGGTTATCCAAGACTATTTTAGCTTTGTCTAGGAAGGGACAACGATGGATGGCATGATCACCTTCACACAGTCTACAAGGAATTTTAGATCTTCCTTTTTTTCCATTGACTTCGCTTTCACTAGTTGACGATGTACTTTCAACATGATCACCAGAGGTTGAGGACACCGGATTGTGTAAGCATAGAGACGAGTCCCTTAAGATCCGTGGGATGCAAGGACAATCTCGATGATAGTGGTCCCCTTTGAAAATGACACATGGAGATTTAGGTTTGGATGGTGCAGTGTGTGGATTTTCGTTAGACGATACTTGGTTGCCCCCTTTTGCCGCTGGCTTCTTCTTCTTTTTCTCCTTCCCTTTCTTCTTCTTCTCAATTAATTGGTTTTTAGTTTTGCTAGCTTCACCAAGCGAAGAGGAAGAAGGAGAGGGAGAAACAAACGAAGTAGAAGGCTGGGGGGTAACTCCAGTATCATCCGGTTTCTAATTTGATTGCTTAGGAATCATGGTGCTTTGAACGACAGAGGTCGAGAAGACCCATACTGGCAGGCCAATTGTCAGTCTTGGAATAGACAATGTGGCCATATGAGGTGCACCAACATCTCCCTAAGAGGAGAAGGGACTAGGATTCCCCCCAAGGGGAAATACTTGGTTGGTGGACTCCGTTTTCTCAACCTAAGACCAACGAGGGAGCAGGGATGTTATTCTGATTAAAATAAATTTTATGACGCTTTGACACAACTTGCTTTTTCAATTTTTAAGAGTCGAGAAAAAGCTAAAGATGACTCTAGTCGCCTTCGATTTTTAGTGAGCCTAAAGTGACAAGTGCTCAGATGAAACTTTTATTTTAAGGAGTCTGAAAAGGAACGAAAGTGACTACTTTGGAAATCTAGACAGATGGATTACCAAACCAATCACAAAACTGCAGAATACTTTTTACGGTATGACAGTCAATCTTCCTGAATGTTTTGTTTAGTGCATTGCGATCGATAGGGCGGCAGACACGGATTCCTAAGGATAAAGGATATAGCCTATTGTGGTCTCCCAATATATACTCGACGGTACATGGGAGCACAAGTCCGTACTGGCACTTGCCAGCTCAAAGAGGAGGAATCACCCAACCTACGATGAAAGCGATAGTTACCAGGCTTTACGATGCTAGAATACGTCTCTAACCTAGACTTTTAAATGTTGTGCATTAGGTTCCAAAGCGTTTTTATGTTCATTGAAATTTATTTTATAGTTGATCTTTCTTAAGAAGTTTTCCTTTAAGTTTCACCGCATGATGTAGATATACAACTCCTAAATATGCAATCTAAGATGATAAAGAGTCATTTATTTCTCTTTTTGCAATGAAAATCCTAGTTATTAAGGAAAGAGAAGCGAAAATCTTTCAACATAGAGTAGAGAGCACACACTAAGATGCACTGTCCTAAATAAATCTCCACAAGCAGTCTAAATTCAAATGCACATGAATGTATTTGTTTTCTGCTTTCTTAATGTGTGAATGACAAAAAGAATGCTAAGTACAAATCTAAATTATCTTTTCTTTCAAAGCGAAAATACTAACAATTTTCTCTTCAAAAGACGAAAGGAAGACAAGGACAACACTTTGCGATTTTGAATTGAAAACTGCTTTCGACACTTGAAATACTATTAATTCAAATCAAATACAAGAGTAATAGTGTAATTGACTATCAAAAAGAGGAGGATTCTTTTCTTTGACTAAAAACAACACTTGCGACACTTTCAAATCAAAAGACGACAGTTCAATTAAGCTACTGTTTGTAAAGGAGAACTGTAAATGGTGAAAAATACATAAAAACATTCACAATTATTTGTACAACGGAGGCTGAATAATGCAAAGGAAGGGAGTTTCAATAGTGGTATACTGATCAGAGACAACAAAACTCCTGAATAAAGCTAAAGACAATGAAGAAAAAACCAAAATATGGAGGCAAAAACAGTCTTATCTAATCATCGCACCTGTAACACAGGGAAACAGGGATGCATCTCACCTACAACACACAGGAGGTACGATGCATCCAGACTGTCAAAAGGAGACAATGCGATGGTCCAGGGACGAGACTGGGCTTGGTTTTTGGTCACAGTATGTAGCTTAGTTCAGGGATTTAGGCTGAGCTAATGATAGTCAGTAAATATAAAACATAGGGGTTGATCTAATGAGGTTACTTGAGCTACCACTAGGGAACTTAGGATGTTTGCAAGTCAGATGTTTAATTCATAAAATAACCTGGAGATTGACTGAAGCAACGTTTATCTACTTTACATTTGCATAGCAAAAGAAGTTCGAAGGCTAGCTAGCTTAAATTTAGGCTCCATCTGTAGTTTATAAAGTAAACAAACTAGAAACAAGCAAACAAGCTATTCACTCCCCAGAAGAGTCGCCATTTTGTTATCGGGAAAACTAGTGTCCATCCAGAGCTACTAGTCCCACTAAGACGAATAGCTCTCTTAGAAACAAGCAAACTAAAGTCACTTGCGTTTTCTTTTATGAGATATAAATGAGAGAGAATCAGAGAGTACCAACCTCAGTCTTTTGCTTGGCTCCTTACTTGTTTCCTCTCCCCTTTGACAGATCTTTGCCACTCCTTCCTCACTTGTCCCGCTTCAAAGAAAACCTCTAGAGTCAAAGCAACATAATACCATCAAAGCATAGATATCTATAATCATAAATAATATAGGATTAGATATATATATTAACCATACAAATGCATATATCAATACAAGATTCAGAGATATACAAGAATATGGAGGAAAACTCAAATAGCTTTATTGATAGAAGTAGTCGAAGAGAGGATTACAACACATTGATTTGACCCAGTGCCATCCTCCCAGCATGAAAGCCCTCTTCACCTCATGAAAAAGTAGATCACCCAACACTATGATGTTCCACAGAGAAACCAACAACACTTCCTTACAAGATGCAAAATTCCAGCCCCTGGATCTCTAGGATGAGGGATCCATATATAGATGTTTGCAGGTGGGTGAGTCAGCTTCTAGGTTTTTGATTAGTGTCATTTATTTGATAAGTCTCAGTTCCACTTGGATATTTCATGATCTCTTACTCATCCCTGGGTGAATTCAGAGAGGCAAGTGCCACAGGAGAAGTTTCTGGAAGATTCCATGATCATCCACCTTGCAAGTTGTCCCTGCCATTTGTCTACTCTCGCCCATCGCACCCCATAGAAGGGCTTTTCAGTATGCATCACACCCCCTGTGTGCATTAGGTGGGATGCATCGCACCTTGACCATGGAGCAGGTGAGATGGTCCAGTTTTGAACAGTTATGAGCAGCTTTTCATGGAGAACCTCTAGGAGATGATGTAATCAGTTGACCTTGTTCCTTTAGAGTATGAAGCAACACTTTTAGGGGCTTAGAAGCCCTTGGTTTATGGACATATAAGATTGGGATTGCAGTGCCAAATATGTCTATAACATCAGGGTGAGAGGAGCTCCATGTTCCCTCTGAAACACAACCATACCTTCACCTGAAACATGGTACTTTCCATCATTACCCATTTCGATCCGCATCTAAAGGTCCTTCTCCTCCAAGGTACTGAAAAGATTCTTGTCATTGGTCATGTGGAATGAAGCTCCACTGTCTAGGTATCAAACACACCCCACCATCAACGAAACCATACATGCGATGAGGGTGAAATCCAATTCGAACTATGAGGCCAATGCCTCACCATCTGATCCCTTCGAGGATCCCTTCTTGGATTTCTTCTATGGACAATTCGTAGCATAATGACCCACCTCATGACAATGTAAGCATCTCACTTTCGATTTTTCAATCTTCTTCCCACCATGGGAAGAACTGGATTTGGAATGGGACGCCTTCCTTTTCCCTTTCCTCACCTTACTCGCTAAGGCTATATTTTCTTCATCATCTTGCTTTGATGAAGATCGAACTCTGGTGCTTCTCCTTATCTCCTCCTGCATCATATCTGACCAAATTCATTCCCAATCTGGTAGTTTCTCTCTTCCATTTACTGAGTCTTAGTAGCTATGCTAGCTCTTAGGAAGACCAAGGGGAGAAAGACTCACCTGTCATCATCGGCTGTCATGATCCCTACACTCTCAAGCTCATCCCTTCAGGTGGTGAGCTTGTTCAGATATGTGAAGATCGTGTCGTCCTTTTCACACTTGATTTTCTGAAGCTTGTCTTTCAGCACTAGCTTCCTATGATCGATGTTGTTCTAATATATATCCTTCTATGTTTTCCACATTGAAAATGGTGTCTCCTTCCCATGGAGACTTGAGACTATGTGGTCTCGAACTCTCTCCAAAAGGATTCTCCTCGCTCTAGCCACACATTTCTTCCATTCTGCCAATTCTTGGGCATTAACAGCTACTAGCTTGGGGACTTCTTGATCAATGAAGTCCTTCAACCCGTTGTCCTCTAATACCACTTCCATGCGATCCTTCCAGGCTATATAATTCGAGCTACCATCAAGGGCATACTCAAGTATCAAACCATTGAATGCCATTAGTGAAATTTGAGATGTGATAAGAATTTGATTTCTATAATCAGGAATTTGAAACTTCGAACTTCTCCCTTCTTTGTATATTGTTCTTTTCTTTGATCACCTTTACTCTGATACCATGTATAATTTCCCACTGTAGATCACTTGATAATGCAATATACTAAAGAAAAATACTTGATCTACTTCTACAAACAAACTTGCAGAAGTTTAATTGATTTTGAGCAAGATCAAATAGAACACATATAACAGAGAATGAGAAATCAATCACACATGAACACAAAAGAATACTCTGGGGAAAGCCTCAGCTAAAAACCCTGATCTCTGTATTATCATACAAGTGGAAATTTGTCTGGATTACATAAAGCTTTAGCTCACAAGCTATACATCTCTCAGTACAATCCCTCAATGCTGCTCATAGACTAAATAGACACAAAATATGCCTTCCATCAGTCCTCCAAGCCTCCTATTTCCTTGCGCAATTTCTCCTGGGTCCTGTGGCTGCCACCTATGTGAATTGACCTCTCACAAAAGCAAACTCAAAAGTAACTGCGCAATCTCCAAGGAATGAATTCCTTCTGCATGCAAGTGATATCTTCAATGGAATATTCCTGCAACTAATAGTATAGTGTCCCATCATCTGATCTCAACTGGGTCTCTAACTGCACTGACATGCATGAGTTATTTATGAGAGAATATTCAGTTATCTGAAGTGTAGTAGTTACATGCATGCATGCATTAACTAACTGAACTCACAATTAGTTCCATAAAATGTTGGAACTAATATAAATGGACTTAACTCAGTTAACTGAGCTAACTAATTACAACTCAAAGTAAAACTCATCCTAATCTCTTTAATCAAGGGATAACTTCCTCAATCAAAGGGGAAACTGTTGCATGTATTCACATAGACTTCATGTTTGATTTTCTATGACTAATTAACTCAAGATGAATTAATTAATTATTTTACAAATAGCTACTAAAATCAAAATTGAATTTTAATTCTCAATTTTAGTTCAAGGACAAACTAAAATTGGAATGTATCCCGAAATGCTATTTATAGTAGTGCTATTTTTAGCACTTCTATTTTTAGCATTTTTTGTTGCTATTTTCAATAGGGAGAAACCTTAACAAGTATGTTAGAGGTATACATAATGTACTTATCTGAAGGAATAACCTCTTCTTCTCTCAATAAGCTGTGATCCCTCTTCTGCCTCTGAAATAAATAAGTGCCTATGCACAGTTCTTTGAAAAATGAAAAAAATGAAACAAATGAAAAAATGAATAAGGTGAAATAAGAGAAAGGCTTCCTGTGCAGAGGGCTGATGCAAGTAACTCTGTCAGGGTACTGAACAGACTCGCTGGCAGCAAAGTGATGCTTGTGTTCTTCCGTGACTCCACCAGGGTACTATCCATGCCCAGTAGCAGTGGAGAAACACAAGAGATGAAACTTAAACTTCGGCAGTCATATTAATTGTGCACCAATATACCCCTCATCCCCAATTGAAACAAATAAGTTGACTTGGCTTGGAATGTGTGCTAACCAATCAAGAGCATGGAAAGTGCTACATCTTTCTCTCAATGTAGTGTGGAAATCATCATGATCAGAGATTTGAACAATACTTTTGGAGGAGTTAACCTTTCTTTTCACGAAAAAAGGTCCATTAAGAGAGTTGGAGTTATAGAAGTGTGTCGTAAATGTTGTATCAACTAAAACCATCCTCCAAAAATTTTCCTTAGCTTCATTTTGGAGCCTCCCTACCAACCATGCTTAGCAGCGTGTGTTGCACTACTCAGGTACATATGCTTCTAGTTGAGTTTCTTGGCTTATCAACTTGTGTTTGCTAACTTGTTTGCCTTTCAATCACAAGCTAACATCTTGTGACTTGGTATTCAACTGGATCTCGTGCTCACTTGGAGAATTGTGCATAACTGGAGGGAAACTAGCCTTCCTCTCCAGAATTGAGCAGAGCATCAAGGCATCCTGCTGCTCTCCAGAAATGCACAGAGAAAGTAGAGTGCCTTCCATTTGAAAATTATGAAGAGAAGCTCATCAGTGGGCTTGCTCTTAGAATTTGCGTAGTTCTAGCTGACAACCTTGGCTTCAGTCAAGAAATTGCGCAGAGTTTGAGGGCCAGCCAAAGCCACACAACCCAGAAACTGCGTAGAAGTCTTCCATAAGCTTGCAGTCTATTGCAT
Organism: Pinus taeda; assembly: GCA_000404065.3. Lineage (NCBI taxonomy): Eukaryota > Viridiplantae > Streptophyta > Pinopsida > Pinales > Pinaceae > Pinus > Pinus taeda. Next base: position 10,126 of record APFE030320547.1, read on the forward strand.
GTGCACCCAAGTTGAACGGTTCCCTCTACAACTAAGCAATATTGTTTAGCATGCATGGGCATCTTTTTCTCGAAAAGGAAAAAAACAAAAAAGAAGAAAGCATTCCTAGATTTTAGGGATCTATTTTTAGCAGTTGGGGGTTTCATGCAAAAACTATTTTAGAAACCTCCCGCCAATTGTCGTTCTTTTCTAGATTTGTGGCATGCATGTCATAAGCCTTGATCTTGTCAAAACTATTTATTCTATGCTTCAAAGCTCATCCTTCACTTTGATCTTGGATTTTCGTCATTCCCCATCGCATCTGGGAACTTTCGGCACACTCAACTCAACTTTTTTTGATAAGTCTTCCTTTCATGTCTTTTGCTGCTTTTTTGTCACTTTTTGTGTTTCGGTTTGTGTGAATGTTTTTTTCTTGGTTTTATTGAATGCCTGCTGTCATTTTAATGCATGTTAGCTTGTAGAAGAATTGTTTCAAGTTTTTCATTGCATCTCCTTGTTGTCACATGCATGACATTGTTTCTGCACTAACGATCATTGTTGCGACGACTCATTTCACACACTTCATTGTTTTCCTATTTTACTGAATCCTACACTCACTAATTGCATGCATGTTCATTCAATCATGTCTACACCCAGTTTCACACATGCATTCAGTCCTTACTGTTTTTAGTCACCCGTCAACAGGTATGAGCTGCCTTGGCCCGGACCTTGCCTTATCGGGCTTGCACTGTGCATTTATGGGATGGAAAGCCTTTCCTTGCTCCTAGAAATTGTGCAAAGCTTGCCTCACACTGGCCTCCTAGAGTGTGCTCTAAGCGATTCTGAGAGCGAGTTCCTTAGTTGGCCCTGAGAATTGTGCAATGCAGTTTTCCCGAGTTGCAGTCATGCTAAATGAAACTACACATTGCGTAGTTTCAGTCCTTAGTAGGCCAAGTTGGACTATGCTCTGTGTATTTTTAGCAATTAGTAAACTCACTTATAGTATGGACTGTGTTTTGCGCAGTTTTGGTAGTCAGTCTCCCAACCTCCCATTGAAAATTGCGCAAATATTCTAGTCAATCAACCAGGTGTGTTGTATGTCAGTCCTTAAGTTTCTTTTGGTTTTCAACTAACATTGTGTTTTCTATGAGTGTTGCTCTGTCTCCAGGTATCACAGGTGCTTAGTAGTCTCTTAACAGTATAGGTACAATGGCTTCCAAGAGAGCAGGTTCAAAGGACACCATTGAGAGTGCATCTGGAGATATGGTCGAGCAAGTGTCTATGAGCTTGCCCATCTATGAAGATACTAAGTTGTTCATAGACAAGGATATCAAGATCAAATGGAAGGACATCAATGACACATTTTTCAGGTACCTTTGAGGAGAATATGGAGGATTGTAGAGTCTATTTCAACATACATAACTTTGGCTTGTACCAGGTTGCATGCAGGTATCCCACATTTCGATGCACAAACATGTTCCACTCGATTATCTTGCATACTAAACTAGAGCCAATGGTGTTGAGAAATGTCAATGGAACATAACTTTCTACCTTATGGGCAAATGACTTTCAAGTGATGTATCACTTGTCATAAGCAGTGATCACAATAGATGCACCCTTCACAAGGGACAATAACAGTGCAAACTCAAGGGACATCTTCAAGAGCTGGGTGAAAGAGCCATCTAAGTTTAGGGCAAAACCCAACTAGGTTTACAAGACAATGATACAGCAGAAGGCTTATGATCTCTTGGTCATCTTTGCATGCCGCTTATACGGCCAAGAGAGCACAGAGACCTTCCCACAGAGTTTGGTGATTGTGTTGGATTAGTTGGCAAATGAAGGAAGACCTTTCAATTGGCCTTACATGTTAGCTCTCTAGATGAATGGACAAGTAACAAATACCCAACATCTGCCCAAAGGTTAGCAAGAAAAGATATTCATGTCTGCTTACATACTTGATGAAATATGTGCCCGCCACTAGTCCCTGTCTTGGGTTGGGCATGAACACCTTCAAAAACGTATGTGCACACATATTACATGTTGTTCTCTGAATGTAGCTTTCATGGAGTTATAATATAGCTATCATACCACTTTGTCACCCTGGTGTACATGATGATCTTGAATAGGATCCACCTTGCATGTCATAGACAGCGACAAATGCATTGGTAAAGATAGAAGATTGGCATGTCTCACCCCTTGGCACCTTCATCCAGATGTACAATGTGGAGAAGGCTCCACATGTTTTACTGAATTTTGCCATGGATAAGTTGGTCATGCAAGAGGTTGCATGCCACATCTTGAAAGGGTTGTAAGTAAGACTACACAGGAAGAAGAAGGCACCTTGGCCTGCTCTTCCTTTGCAGATCGGGTTGTATGAGATCTAGAATCTCAAGCATGCCAAGGTCGAGATAGAGGGATTCAAGAGATTCACCTTCGGCACCAAAATTTTCAATCCATATGACCTGCATCGCTTAGTGGAAGATCACTTCACGAGAGTGTATCATCCTTGGATCCAAGGAGCATTATCATTGGCCTCAGGAAGATCCATGGAGATGCTACTATAACCTCTCAAGGCTTAATGAACCGGTTGGAATGGTTGTAGAATGGTTAGCAGTGAAAAAGACAACAACATCCCAGAGAGCATCAACATGAGTAACAACAGAGGGTAACAGACCTGCAGTTGATAAAGGCAAGAGAAAGGTTGCTGACAGTGCAAAGGTGGAGCAAAGCTACAAGTTCAAAGTAGATCCTCTTGTATTGAGAGAAGCTTTGGATATTGAAGCAAAGAGGCTCCAGTGTGAAATAAGGATTGCACAAAGAAAAAGGGAGAAGAAAAGCAGAAAAGGAGTTGCAAGAATTGAAGCAACAACTAAGGGAAGAATGAGAGCTACGCAGAAGAGAGAAGGAAGCTCAAGAAGAATGAAAACAACAAGAGGCACAACATGCACACATTGATGAAACTGTGCCCATACAGGTTATTGATTCATTCAAACAGTTGGTAGATAAAAAACAGGGTGAGAAGTCACAGGAGCAGGACTTTGCTCAGGAGATCAAACATGTGTTGGAACATATGGACACGGATGTGGTTTAGCGCAAGCTAGATTAGGACATTGACCTCATGCCTAAGAACAAAGGGATCAACCCACTAGCTTCACCAAATATGGGAGTAGAGTAAGTCCCAAGAAATCAAGGAGACACTAAAATCCTTGAGGACAATCTGAAAACAAATGTTCACAACATATCCTTGGACGATTCACAACATAGAGTTGTGCACTCACACAGAGTGCCCACTCTAGATGTGATCTGGATTTAAATAGGAATGCAACAAATTATAGAGATAAACATAAATATAGAGATACAACAAAAATAATACTTCATTTCATTAATGTAAAATACTGAAATATGCTTACAAACAGAAATGGAAATAAGCTAGCTCAGGCGATGGTAGCTTATCTCTAAGGAGATGTGTGGCACATACATGCCTCTAAATTGTCTTACAATGAGGCTCAAAGGCCTATTTATTGTTGAGAAACAATGGAAAACTCTAAACATCCAAGTAACCCTAGGAGATGAAGTGCCAAACTATGGGCCCCGTTTTGGGTAAATTGGTACATCAACTTCTCGGGGTCGTAACTTTGGAATACGATCTCCGTTTGATGCACACAATACCTCGTTAGAAATATCTATTTGAGGATTAAAACTTTGAGAAGAGCTACATTACGCCATGCTCCAAGTTTTCCCAAAAACATCGTTTAGGGCCTCAAAACGGCTCGGGAAGTTCAGGACCCGAAAAACTGTCAAAAATAGTAAATTGTGCTACAAATAAGGAAGCTCAAAAACTAAAAGAAACAATGGTGAGGGTCCAAGTGGAATTGGAGGGTGGCCACCAATGTCCACCTGGATCATTCCTACCCCCTTAGGAAGCAATGGTCCCCATTGCATTTAGTTCCTCCATGAGATGAGGAAACTTCTGCTGAACTTGGTCCCTGGTGAGCCACTTGCCCTGGTGAAGGGGTTGGCCTACTTTGACAACACGATACAGTTGGATCTTCTGCTGGCGAGTGTGCTTTATCTGGATGTCCATGATCCAATCAGTTGCCACTTGTTCCATGCAATTTGGATTTAACTCTGTTGGTGTGATTTGTTCTACAATGTCGGATGTGTCTAGTAATGGTGGAAAGTATGGCCAAAGACAGACCACATTGAACACTGGATGCAGGCCAAGGAATGGGGGAATGCTGAGCTCAAATGCGTTGTCTCCCACAGCGTTGGTAATAGTGTAAGGACCATATTAGAGTGGTCTGAGTTTCCGATAGGCTCCGGTAAGGCGTTCCTTTTGCAAATGCAACCAAACTTTGTCGCCCACTTGAAACTTGTGTGGAACTCGATGTTGATCATGTTGCTTCTTGTACTTGGCATTTCATTTCCCCAGAATGTCATGGACCTGCTGGCAGATCTATTGGATGTGCTCAATGAAGTTTTTTGCCTCATCTGTTTCATACTGGACATGAGCTGAATCTGCCTGAGTAGCTAAATGGCATGGCCACATCAATGGGACATAGTGGCTGGAATCCCAAGCCCACCTGAAAAGGGTTGTGGCCAGTTGAGCTGTGGAGAGCCCAGTTATAGCTGTGATGAATATAAGGGAGGCTCTCATCCCATGTGCGTGGATGCTTTGAGTTGTACATGCATAGAATGTGTATGATCATCCTATTGACAACCTCTATCTGGCCATAAGTTTGGGGATGGAAGGCTTTGGAATTAGTGAGTTTGGTGTCGAGCATCGACCAGAGACTAGATGAAAATGTACTGAGGAACATGTTTTCCTGATCTGAGATGATATACTGTAAAATCCCAAAGTGTACCCACACTCATTCAAAGAAGAGTTTAGCAGTGGATTTTGCTATGATATTCTTCTTGTAGGTCGCCATAATGGCCATCTTTGAGAACCTATCGACGACCACAAAATAAATTCATTTCCATGCTTAGTAGAAGGAAGGCCTGACATGTAATACATTGAGATAGATTCCCAAGGTCGACTAGGGGTAGGCAGTGGAGTATAGAGGCCTTGATTCTTGATGGTCGGTTTGGCAATGACACAAGCAATACAGGATCTGATGTACTTTCCAACATCCTGTCAAAGATTCGGCTAGTAGAAATACTTCTACATTATTCCCACCATTTTCTCGACCCCGAAATGCCCAGTAGCCTAACGGTAGAGTGCTTCTCAATTCATCTTGGCACGCTCGCTTGAAGGAACACAAAGGTGACCCAGGTGGCATAATAGGGAATCCCGGAGGCAAAAATATGGAACGTGTTGACCCTCCAAGAGTGTCTGGTATGTGTGGACAAATTCTGGGTCGCGTTTGTAGAGAAGTGGCCAATTAGAAGTCTCATGCCCATAAGAGTTGGTTAACACCATGATCGGTGATCGACTGAGGCAATCTGCAACATTATTGGTGTTTCCCTTCTTATACTTGATATTCAAATGGAACTATTGCAGGTATGTTGATCACTTCTGATGGTGATCATTCTACAACTTCCCTTGCATCTGTATGAATTGCAGGGGTCGATGGTCTGTGTGGATGACTATTTCCTTCCCCAAAATGTAATGCTTCCATTATCGGTAGGCCTACACAATGGAATACATCTCTTTGTCATAAGTGGGATACTTCCAGACTGTGTTTGAAAGTGTCTCACTGTGATATGCCATTGGATGCCCGTGTTGAGTAAGGACTTCCCCAATAGCATAGTCGAAGGCATCTGTCTTGACCTCAAATGGTTGTTGCAAGTCTGGTAATGCGAGCACTAGTGCCGAGCAGAGGTAATGTTTCAACTTTGTGAATGCATTTTGTTGAGATTTAGATCAAAAGAATTTTTCTTTCGCTCCTCCCTTGGTGACTTGACTCAAGGGCCAAGTGATATGAGAAAATCCTAACACGAACCTGCGGTAGAAGTTGGCAAGACCCAAAAAGTTGCGGAGCTCTGTCAAAGTGGTTGGAGATGGTCAATCCCGAATGACTTGGATCTTAGCTAGATCCACATGCACCCCCTGTTCATCAATAATGTATCCCAAATACTGAACTTGGGTCATGCCAAAAGTGAATTTCTCCAAATTGACACATAACTTGTGTTTCCGTAGTGTTTGGAGAACTTGTCGGATGTGGTTGAGGTGCTCTTCCCAACTCTAGATGAAGATCAGGATCTTATCCAAGTATACCACTACAAATGATTTGGTGAATGGCTGCAATATGTCATCCATTATCCTCATTAAGGTTGCAGGAACATTTTTCAACCCGAAAGGCATCACCAATAATTCAAAAAGGCCCTCCTTGGCTTTGAAGGCAGTCTTCCACACATCGGAGGGTTCGATTGGTACCTAGTGATATCCTGATTTCAAATCGATCTTGATGAAATATTTTGCCCCCTTCAGTTGGTCCATAAGGTCATTAATCCATGGGATCAGGTACCTATTCTAGACAGTCATCTTGTTCAGTGCCCGATAGTCAATACAGAGTCTCCAAGTCCCATCCTTCTTCTATACCAACATAATCGGACTCCCACAGGGTGATGAACTCGGTCAAATGTGACCTTTCTGCAACAGCTCCTGAATCTACCTCTTGATTTCATCATTCTCTAGAATGGAACACTGATAGATTGGTCCATTGGGCAGGGATGCACCTGGGGTTAGATTGATGGAGTGCTTGACCTGACAGTGCTTAGGAACCCCTACGGGGAACGTGAAGATGTCCTCGTACTCCTCCACGACCTTGTCCATCTGTAGTTGTCGTGTGGAGGGGCCCTGTCTGGAGGTTGTGGCCACTAACTTCTTATTTCCTTGAGGGCGTATCATCAAGAAAACAAACTTCCTAGTTTTGGAGATGAGCTTGCTGCATTGTTTTGCAGTAACCAAAGAGATGGTGGTAGGCAGTGCTACCTTCAGTATCCTGTACAACTTACTTCCCAAAGTAACAATAATAGCACGAGGCCCTGACTCATATACATCATGTTGCTTCCACAAGTATGGTTGGCCTAATAATACATTAGAAACATCAAGGGGAGCAACGTCACACAATACGTCATTGGTGAAGGGCTTGATGTTGTATGGAAGGTGACACTGCTAGTTCACGCAAAGATCCCGTCCTTGGTGAAGCCACCCGATGGTGTACGGTTGTGGATGCGCTATGGTCGGTAAGCCCAACTGCTTCATGACCTCTACCAAAATGAGGTTCTTTTGGCTCCCGTTGTCAACAATGAACTATAGCGGGGAGCCCTTTACCCACATTTGGGGGTGGAAGAGGCGCTCCTCCTCCTCTGGATATTCGAGTTCCTCCTTCTAGATCTTTGTGGTGGCAATGATGGCACTGGGCTCCACATCAATAATTTGCTTCCCTTTGTCATTCCCCTTATCGGGTTCTGACTCAGAGTCTGAACATGCATCTGATTCCGAATACTTTAACTCGACCACCAGTGACTTCTTGGCCTGACACTCACTTGTGTTGTGAGTGGAGCTCTTATGGAACTCACACCACTTTCTTGTGTCCTTATTCGACTTCGTAGTGATTTTCTTTGCTTGTGGCTTGGGAGCGCCTTTCCCTTGCTTTAGATTTGTAGATCCAAAGTCTTGCTTCTTCTGTTTAAAAATCTACTCGATATTGACAATGTATCGGTACGTCGTGTCGAGTGAGGAGATGTCCAAGAACTCCATCTCACCCTAGATGTACCTGTGTAGGCAGCTGCGGTATTTGAGTACCAAATGCAGCTCAGAATCCTTGATACCCAACTTTGTGCGAAGGGTATGAAAAATATTGGTAAACTCCAGAACATCTTGGTCCCTTCCTTGCCACAGCGTGGTCCACTTTATGTATTTATCCTCATAGCTTTTGACAGGGTACTACTACTCCTTGATGGCATTCCAGAATGAATTCCAAGTAGGTGCGGATAAAAAGAATGAAGTCATACTTTCATCCTTCTGCTTGCAGTAGGTTTCCCACTAGTCCTTGACGTCCGGGGTGGCTTTGAGAAGAGCGAATGTAATATTTTCCCAGCTAGAAAGATCATGAATAGAAAAATACCCTTCTAGCAGATTTAACCATTTATCTACAGCGTTTGCATCCATCTGACCCTCAAATATGGGAATGTCAAAGTTAAATTGTACCTTAAAGGGTGTGGCGCTTCTAGAGTAGCTACTTGAAGTAGATGTGTCACCCCTTGGTAGCCGCTGAAGGATATGGGCAAAGTTGTCCATCATTGCATTCCTTTGTCGCTTGAGAGCCCCTTCGAGCAATATTTTGATAGGATCTCCTGCCCACTCATCTTTATTTTCATCTGCCATGGGTGGCCGTCAGGATTTGCGAGGTTGGTCTTGCAAAGGTTTGACCAATTCAAGCCCTAACTCCTTATATGCCGACCTTGTTGGGGACATGCAAGTAAAAATAGAGAAAGAGCAAACCGCTCTGATATCACTGATCCAGATTTAAATAGGAACGCAAAAAATTACAAATATAACCATAAATACAGAGATACAACAGAAATAATACTTCATTTCATTAATTTAAAATACTTAAATAAGCTTACAAACAGAAATGGAAATAAACTAGCTTGGGTGATGATAGCTTATCTCTAAGGAAATATGTGGCAGCTACATGCCTATGAACTATCTTACAATGAGGTTGGAAGGCCTATTTATTGTTGAGAAATAATGGAAAACCCTAAACATCCAAAACCCTAACTGTAGGAGATGAAGCGCCAAATTATGGGCCCCGTTTTGGGTAAATTGGTACATCAACTTCCTAGGGTCGTAAATTTGGCATACGATCTTCGTTTGATGCGCACAATACCTCGTTAGAAAGATCTATCCAAGGATTAAAAATTTTTGGAAGAGTAATCGTACTCCATGGACACATGTTGCTCCCAATTTTCCCAAAAAAATGTCGTTTAGGGCCTTAAAACGGCTCAGGAAGTTCATGACCCGAAAAAATGTCAAAAATAGTAAATTGTGCTACAAATAAGGAAACTGAAAAAATAAAAGAAACAATGATGGGGGTCCAAGTGGAATTGGTGGGTGGCCACCAATATCCACCTGGATCAAGATGTCCATGTATCTCCTGTGTATTTTGAAGAACGAGTGATCGTGTATGATGTGCAGACATCCAGCTGTATTGGCTGATGCTACAAAGGCATATGTCGAAGCCACTAGCTCAAGTGTAAGATTATTGATAGCTGAGAACGAGCGCATGGCTAAGGAGCTACAAGCGGCCAAGCAGGGAGAAGAGTAGGCTACAACATCTGCCAGGGAAAAGTTGAAGAAAGTGATACTTGATGAAGTATTGTATCTTGAGACAGTCATGTGGAAGTTATACTTCAGGTTCATCACTGTGCATAAGTCAGTTGTCCATCTTAATAGTTGGTAGTAACGCTGTGCTAGGAGAGCACGTATATTGTCAGACATACACACTGATTTCGATCACATGAAGGTATTTGTTTGAATTGTTTCTAGGGTTTTTTATATGTTTAAGTAAGGTAGGACATACCTTTCGAAGGAACATTGAAACCCTATATGGAATGAAATTTGTTGTGAAGTAGTCTAGGGTTTATGACAAAGTCCCTAACAAGATGTTGAAGAGTATATATCTCTTGTTTGTAATTAAGTCTAGGATATATACAATATTTTAATTCTTATGTGATTTTGATATGGCTAACTTCATGCTTCTATATTTTTGGTATTTAAGTTGTGCAGATACACCATCTTCAACTTGGTGAAGATTCTCGATGTGACAATCATTATGAGGATGATAATAACTCTAACAAAATGGTTGAAAGCTACGAAATATTATCCATCATGAAGAAGAATAAGTTGATCTCCCAGAGGAAGTCTGTCTAGAAGAGATCTCCCGAATATTAAGAGGGAGTCCAGATGAAGAGGCGCTTCCTGGTTCAAAGGGAGGGCATAACTTGGTTTTGATTAAAAATTGAGTTTTGGAGGATATGTTGTTGCATGAGAAGTAGGAAATAAAAGTATATAATTGAGGAATATTCCGTCAAAGAATCAGCTGATAGTCCTATTAAGTTTAGGAGTGTTAGAGCCTAGATCAACCTCAGGCTAAAGGGAGGTAATCCTAGGATAACCACAAACCACGCTTAACCTGGTAGCTAGCCCTACCATGTCGGGAGAGGGCTCTCTCCTCGTGAATTTCAGTCAAGATGAATAAATCAAATATGGATTTTAGGGTATGCATAGTAGCTCAAAGGATTTAATTGGATTTGTTTTGGGTCGAAACAACGAGAGAAAGGATGATTAGGATTATGGCATCAATGTCAGTTTCTGCCTGCAAACCTGGGGAAAATTAAGTGCCATGTTCAGCCAAGTGAAGATTATAAATGTGAGAATTATAAGGGAGAAATCCTGCTGCCCTGTAGGCATCAAAAAAAGGATGGATCTGTAGCAGCAACTTTATATGAAAGAGAATAACGAGGTTGTTGAACAGAGCATCTAACAACAGATGAATTCTGCTAAAACTACCATTACAACTAACATAAAAATCATCATGAAAGGAGCATCATTATCGATGAATTCCTAACATATCACTTAGATAATGTTGAAACAAATGAGAATAACATAATGTGTAGATTAATTACAGGAGAAAAAACATACTAAACATTTAAGCACCGTGATGAATCCCATGCCTAAAGGGCAAAAACTGCTTTATTATGATATTCAATAAAACTTTACATAGTCCAAATGCTTCTTTGCTGAAAAAATCAAACCCCTACACTATGAAATTCATAAAATATATACATTTTCTCATCCTTGTACTAAGGGAATTGAACTCGATCATTTTCTTCAAAATAGAATCAGTTACATTAAACTTGGACCAAATTTCTGAAAATAGGTGTTGAAGATGAACTCGTATCTCCTAAACCATAGCACCTATTACAAAACATAAAGAGATTTTTTTAGATAAGGTCATGTTCGAGAAATGCCTCTCTCAAATTTTGGAAATTCGTTTCCAGTTGCTCGTAATTTGTGCCAAAAAATCATCTCTAAAACAGAAAATCATTAAAAATTTAAATTTGTGAAAAGAGCTATAAAGATCTAGTCACATATCCCAATTCATGACACCTGTGAATAAACTGAAAGAGGTTTTTGTTTTATGGCTCGTGTTTAACAAAAATCTCTTTGGGTTTTTCAAAATTACTTTCCATCTGTTGTAAAATGGCACCGCACTAAAATGACTAAAACAATAAAAAATATGAAAAAATTGCTTTGTTTTAATGTAGGCTACAAATATCACTACATATCTCCCACATAGTAGCACCTATCCATAAACTGAAGGAGGTTTTTGTTATTTGGTATGTGATGGAAAAAAACCTCTTTCACTTTTGAAAAATTCTTTACTATTATTTCAGAAAATGATCTTGTACTAAACTTGTCATTGTGTGCAACAACTAACCTCAAAACATGAATAACCAAGAATCACTCATTCATTTCGATCATATCTTCTGATCTAGAAACTAGTTACGGGAGTGTGATATACCATTGGAAATATTTTTCCGAGCTTCTTTTGATTGAAATGCTTAGGATATGATTTGCACTGAAGATCATGTGCAAAACATCTCTGAAAACTAGACATAGTAAGAGTCTATTTTGATCCCTGGTGACAGGTTGCGAAGACTGGAACTAACAAGTAGAAACATCTAGAATGACCCTGAAGGTTTGTATTTTATTATGTAGACGTGTAAGTATATTATTGATTGGGATTGTGTTTGTAGAGGCGAATCTCTTGAAGGTTTTGATAGCATGTTGGTTACCAATCCATTTGATTAGGAGATATTGGTCATCCTTGATCTACAGGATCAAGGGGTTATGAGGCCTTGTGAGTGAAGTATTTCCTAGGAAGACATCTGGCTAGCACTTTGTATTTATGTCTAGGTCTCGAAGTTGGAAAGGTGGTGTTGGTTATTGAGCTATGTTTTGGATACACGGTTTTTTGGGTTGGTGGTTAGAAAGTAAGCCTGATGGTACCTATAGGGGTTGACATGTTGAGTTCATCTTATTCCCACATGGATAGATTTCACTGGTCAGGAATCTAGTCTGTGATATTGTGGTGCCTAAATTGTTCAGAGACCACTTGGATAGATTTCCCTCATCAAGGATCTAGTCCATGGCATTCTGTTGCCTAAATTTATTCATGGTTCGTATAGTTTGAGATCTTGCATTGTATTTGTACATTATGAATATCTCCCAAGTTAAGAGGGAGTTTTGGAAAATGTAACAATGTTTTGTCTTC
>APFE030320548.1:0-17701 GCA_000404065.3 Pinus taeda
GGGGAAATGGTGTATGCCACACTTGCTGACAAGGCAATGCTGGCCCACCAGCTAAAAGAGTCACTAAAGCACACCAACAGACAGCTGGACTTGGAAAGACTGTCCTCCTCTGCCAAAGATAATAGAATAAAAACTTTGGAGGACATAATTGTTGATCAAGGCTACAATCCAAAGGACCCAAAGGGTGTCAAGGCCCTTATGAAGAAGAAGGAGGATGACATAGCTGCATTGAGAAGGCAGACGAAATTGCCTCCTACCATCCATCCGGACACAGCACAATTGGCCCAGGAAAAACAGGTGGACCAAGCTATGGAATTGCTCCTAGCTATGAACCAGAGGATAGTGGAGATGGAGGCAGAATTGGAGAAAGCCATGCAGCAGAAACAAGGGGAAACTGCCTCCCAGCCACCTCAGACCTCCACAAATGTTCAAGCTGCCCCTACAGTTCAAACAGCAGCAGCTCCTGTCAGTACTCCAGCCCCTACCACTGCCACATCAGCAACTGGAGCAACTGTGGGGGTCACAGCAGCAGCAGAATCCAGCCTGAGCATGGAAGAAATGATGAAGGCTGTCAAGGAGCTGGAGGGCCAGGTCTCAGAGATAAATGTCACCAAGGAGAAGTTGGCCAAACTGGAAGCCAGCTATGATAAATCAAAAATGACCGTGGCTGAGAGGGAAAGGGAGGTAAAAGCCTTGAAGAAGACCATTGCAGAACTGGAGAAAAAGCTCAATTTTGAGGAGGTGACTGCAGAAATCAAGCAGGTGATATGGACTGCCATTGGACAGGTAATCACTAACCAGTGGGAGTACATAGTTGCCATATATGAGCAGATAGGGCTAATTGGCAAGGCAAAGAAAGAGCTATACAGAGCAAGAAATGAGCTAGGCAACATGGCAGACCTTGTCCCTAAGATGATAGAAATTTTGAATCACAAGAATAGTTCTCAGCTGATCCAAATGGGAATTGAAAACAGGACTGAAACTATTTTTGTAATTAAGAAAACCACAACAATGAGAAACTTGATCCAAACACTGGACAGAAGGGTGCATGACATGCAAGCAGATATAGCCAAGTTCCAGAACAGGTTCACAGCCCTGCAGGACAAAGGGCTTCCCAGTTTGGAGGAATCAGGAAAGCTTCTCTCTTATGAGAAGTACATTAAAAGACTGAGCACCTTTTCAGCCGTGCAGATTGCTGAGGCTTCAGGGTCATCTACAGCAGGCCCACTAACAGGACAGGTTCTTTTTAATAAATTAGATAATTTGTTTTTCATTAAAAATGAGGTGGCACATCTGTTTGATAAGCCTCCCGATTTTTACAAGTACACAGAGGCCGATGAGACCATTGGGGCAATTTCGAAGCACCAGCTTCCCCATCCCGAAACGTGGCATGACCTGGTAAGGCTACTTTTGAACCAAGGCTAGGGGAAAAGAAACTTTCTGCAGCAATTAGTCCATATTGCGCCTACAGGTGGCCAAAGCTATTAAAGCAAGCACGAAGACGCTGAGCCAACTCAGCACAGGTACTCGGCATCAACATCAACAGGTACAGGCTACAAGAGCAAGAAAGATACAGAAAATCAGAAGTAACAGAGTACTTCAGCACTTTATTTATGAAAAACTGCGCAGTTAGCTCCGTAGTGCTCGAAGGTCAACAAGTCATCTTGTCAGGAGTTAATAGCTTTAAAGAAGCATGTACCCTTGTAATAACTTCTCATCTACTTCCTCTGAACAAGTGTAAGAGATTTTCCCTCTCAGACGACTCGATTCCTGAGAGATTTTTGTATGTAAAACCCTATATATTGACCCTCGCATTTTGAGAGAGGGGTTGGACTCCGGATGTAAAGAAGCTCAGTTCTTCTCTGTATTTCCAGATATTATAATCTTCAGGCAATTTTAATACAAAGACAGTGAGATTTCTGAAAGATGGTTGCTCTCTTTTGATCTTTTGGTGGTGTGTGGCTCGAAGCAGCAAGATTCCTCTGCATTACATGATTCAAATAAGTTCTTTCTCGTGACTCTTTGTTTCATCTGTGTTCTGTTATTTCATATGTGTCACATGTTTGCTATGTGTTTAAGCTCCAGATAGTGAAGAAAAAGGATAGTATCAGGATTTAGTCTTTGACTACCCTGAGCTCAATCTGAACTGTCTCCTGTGTTTTCTTCTGATAAGGTGTTTTAAAGCGTAATTCTTAAATGCTACCTTTAAATACCACATCACCACTGTGTATTGTTGTTTAGGAATTCAAGTAATTGCTCTTAGACAGCAAGCCTTTTCACAAATATACTGCTTAGTAAGGAACTCTTAATTGCTCATTGCTATCTGTATCCACCTAGTTATCGCTATTACAGTTTGTTTCATGAAATGCACACAGGCCTTGTAGCTTTCATCCTCACCGAGACCAAGATTTCAAAACAGAACGCTCTTAGACCCCATTGCCCAATGGATTAGTCTTGCCTATTGATATACTCCAAAGAAAAATCAGAGGCATCCTCCCAACCAAACATTTAAAAAACCAAAAACACTTAAACAACAAAAACAGATATCATAACTAGCCTAAAACTTTCACTGCAAGCAGTGACCAAGTCCACATAGAGAGAGCCCTCTCTGACTGCAGCTGGGCTAGAAGCTGCAGCCCAAAGCATGGTTAGTGGTTACCCCGGCCGTATCCTCTTGGGAGTCAAAGAGGACAACCTGGGTGTTAACAGAAGCCATCTCTGCAAAAACTCAATCTGAGACAAAAATATCCCTCTTTCTCCTGCTCAGTTGCTAACTTTGCTATTCACACTCCTTCCTAGTGTGAGAATATATGTATACTGCTACTTCCTTTTGCAACTAGAAATTTGGATTTCTGAAGCTAGAAACCCACTGAGAGAAACTCTCTATGTGTGAAATTTCTCTTCCACCTGAAACTAAATATGCTCTAGCGAACTGTTGCAAACCCTTTGTGCCCAGACAAGAAATCAGCTCTACGAAAATATTGATTTGTTGCTCCTTCTACCTAATGGAATAGATTCCCTAGACAAATCGAACTTTCTTGTCACCTGTAACTAGAAAATTGAACCCCTATCCAACAATTCCCACTACCTGGCTAGGCAATGCACAACTCCAAAAAATTTCGGCCTGCTTCTCCCTTTGAACAATGAAATTTTGTTCTTCTTCCTTTGAGCATCCTGACCATCAAATATGCTCTAATACCATGTGAAAATTCCTTGAAATGCAGCAACTGGAAATAATTATTCTAAATAAAATTTTTAATTATGATGTTTATTTTATTTACAACAAAATAACGAATTATTCACATTGCAATTTCTTCATCAAATAAAATATTGTGGAAGCAAAAATAGGAACTAAGAAATGCTAACACACAAACATAAAAATGACAGAATTATTTTTGGACAAATGTCCCTAGAAAAAATCAATGTGGGAAAACCAGTGCAACAATTGAGGGATTTTATTATTACACAATAGTGAGTTCTAAGTACAATAAATATGAGTGCCTAGCTCACTATCCAACCTATGAAAAATACTGGAAAAATCAACTGAGGGAACTTACCCTCTTCTCCGAGCAATCCAAACTCAAACTGACAAACCCAAGCAAGCCGTCCAAACCCTCTATGCAGGCTTTGCATCACTTTTGCACAACTTGTCACATGCTCAGCCTAAAATAGATGTTACTCAAGTCTTCCTACATGTTGTTGACTGGGGAAGTCTCTCTCCTTCCTATTGGAAAATCCTCTCAACCTATGCAAACTGAAATGACCTCCTCCCCATCTAAATCGAACTACCTCTTTAAGGGTCTATGTAGGCCCTGCACTGCCTCCTGGAGAAAATAATTTGGCCTCCCCTCTTGCCTCTTTGGAACTGGAAAATTTCCTATGGATCACTATCTTTGCCCCTCTCTAGCCATGTGTCCTTTCTCTGGCTCAAAATATGCTACTGTCTAGCTTGATCTGCTATTGTGTTTCTCCATCTATCCATCAACTTCTTCTTATAATATCTAGTTGGGACTCCAATGACCAATATTAAAACTTAATTGATGGCTAAGACAATCTCCAAGTCAATCTGTGTGAGTTTCTAGAGAATTCTCACATTTCTCAATTATTTACTATTAATTAACTAGTTTTCCTAAGTTAGACTTAGGAAAAATTTAAATGATGGTCAATTAATTTAATTGAGCTATCTCCATGTGGAATTTCCAGAAACAATTTTTGGGTTTTGGAGAACTCCTATGTTTTATCCCTTCCACAAAGTTTTGAGACTAAAACAACATTTGATGCTACAAAAAATAACATGCATAACCAATTTTATATCTTAGTTTATTAAGATTAATTGTTATTTAAAGCTTCTTGGATTTCAACATCTCTTTAGTTTTATTTTATTGCAATATGAATATTACATTTATCCTAGGTTTATGCATATAAAATTGGATGAAATGGGAACCAACTAAATGTATAACAAGTGTTTACCAATCTATTCATGCAAAAATCGAAGAACTACTCTATGTTGGTAAGGATCTTAAATGGCTAAAGAAGGAAGGTATTGTTGATTTTGGCTAGCATCGAATGTGATTTAGGTCCAAAATTTTGTGGAGGGGCTAGAATACATAATATCTCCAAGACCCAGAAATAGTTTAGAGAAATTCCGCCCGGATTGTGAGTTATTAAAATAATTAATATTTTTAATGGGGTTCCTACGTCTAAACTTAGAAAAATAAAAATATATATGGGTATTAATAAAAATATGGGTGAGAAGATTCTAAGAGATGAGGATCAAGTCTGTTTTAATATTAGCCATTGATTAGGGACTTAATCTTGGTCATTGATTCATCAACATAAAAAGTATAAGGGGAGGCTTAAGGGTTAGTTGGAGATACACCAAGTGATCAGTCAGTTCGATTTTTGCTGGGGCGAGGTTTGTTGAGAAAATTGAATAGATGATCTGAGTTGTAGGAAGAGGGGAAAAATAAGAGATTTGGATCGGAGAGGAGTTCCAAGCCAAAGAGTACCAAGCAGAGAGGCAACAATAGCATTAGAGAGGCAACAAAGAGGCCTATACAGCCCAGGGAGGGGCTCACGCAGGCCAAGAGGGTATCTTGTAGTGGCAGTGCAGGATATTGGTGAGAAGTTAGAGATTTTTCCAAAGAACCAAGGTAATAAGATGGGAGTGCTGAACAACAATCTTCCTCTATGAAATCGATCCAGTAGAAGGGGCGACACAGTCTCCTAAAGGCAAGATGATGGCCCAAGCAATGACTGCACTCAAATTTCCCAATGTTTTTGGGAGTCAGGCCACTCAGTGGATAAATTGTGACTTGGAGAATGAGGTGAAACCTCATGTGTATTTCTTGTTGTCGTGATTTCTTTAAAAGGTTAGTTGGTGTGAGAGGCAACCTGTTGTACTCAGATTCTACTTGCTTAATAATACAAACCATCTATCTGTTGCACTAGTTTTCCCGCATTAGATTTTTCTGGGGACGTGTTATACAAAAATAATGGTGTCCCTTATGTGTTTGTCTCATCTATTGATTCAATTTATGGTCTATATGTCAGTGTAGTTTGCAATAGTATTTTTCATCACTGTTTATAAATTAAATAACTTGTTGAATGAAATAACAAGTAGGAGATGCTAAACCAGTTATTGAATTAGGATTTTTGTGTCTAGATTCATAAATTTTCACATGGTATCATGGCATTGAAAATCAGAGGACACTGAAGCCATCAACCAGGAGATTGAGAAAAACTAATGCATAGAAGCAGTTGTCCCAAGTGACAACGTTGTTTCAGAGCCAAAGGAACAACTGAAGGAGTGACGTAGAGCCAGAGGAGTGATGCAGAGGCTCACGTAGTGTTGCATCAACATTCTAAACAAGTGGAGGGTGATGCAGTACTCGAGAGGACCTCATGCAGTGATTGCGTCAGCTCTCTGAGCCAACGTAGAGCCTGAGAGGCTCAGGTCAGTAAGTTGTCGGGGCAGGAGAAGCAGTGCATATTTGACCTATGGTGCTGGTGGGACGCTGTTTCTGTTGGTGCAAAACAATGTATGAGGAGACAAAGACGAGGTAGAGGGAGTCACTAATTTAGTAGATTTATTGCCAAAGAAATCTAGATTCGAGTTGCTGAGCAGCAACAAAGGAGGATTGGAGAGTAGTGATTTGACATTTTGTAGGAGGATTTTCGTGAAGGAAATAAGAACTTAGAGGGAGTCTAGAAATAACTTGTTCCTTGGAGTATTTCTAGCATCAAAGAAATCCAGATCCAAGTTTTTCTAGGGCAACAGTAAGAGAGGGAGAAGAGAACCTGTTCTACACTTGTTTGAGCAGAGATGACAGTGAATGGACTGAGGGATCAGGACATATTAGATGGAGCATCCAACTTTGTCATTTGGACGGCTAGGATCCTAGCATCCTTGGACAATAATCATATCAAGGACTATACCTTGAAAGTGGTGGTTATACCTATCGATGCTAATCCTCTTAAGAAATACAAGGATACGCAAGCGAAGGTGAAGTGCATGATTCTGGATGGGGTCAAGGATCATGTGATCCCACATATTGCTGAAAAGGAAACAACAAGGGAAATGTGGGAGGCCTTGACCACCTTGTATGAGGGAAATTCTATCCAACGAAAGATGTTACTTGAGAACTAGCCGAGACAGTATTAGATGCAGAAGGGAGAAGAAATCGATCTCTTCCTTCTAAGGTTGCAAGGGATTCGAGACCAGCTGACTTCCGTGGGGTCTACACCAGATCCTGAGTTCATGGTCAGGACTGCCTTGATTGCAGTCACTGAACATTGGGAGACCTTTCTCCAGAGCATCTTGGGTAGGGCTTCTCTCCCTAGTTGGGAGGAGATGTGGGCATCTCTTCGACAGGAACAGATCATGCGTTAACCAAGGAAGGAAGTAGCGGCAAAGGATTCGGATTCAAGAAGGAGGAAGAAGAGGATGCAACTCTCGTATCAGCAGGACAACCAGGGTAGCAGAAGAGGAAAAAGAAAGACATAACCAAAGTCAGATGCTTCATATGTGGGGAAATGGGACATTTCGCCACTGAGTTCCCTCGGAAGAAGGGCAATGAAGAGAAGTCTAAGTTGAAGGTTGCTCCAGCAAAAGCTGACAAGGAGGATGGTGATGAGGATTGTGCCATTAGTTCTCCTGCACCTCTGGAGAAGAGGTGGGGTGACATAGAGCTGTAGTTGGGAGGACTACATAGAGGGGAAAGGTCCTTGAGGTGCATAAACTCTTGGATCACATATGACTACGAGGGCCCTTAATGACAATAGTATATTAATGGGAGTCAGTTGGTGCAAGGGATGATGGAGAAACATTGGTAGAGCTAGAGTCCCAGAGTTTGAAGCAGCATAGTGGAGGTTGCTACAACGCAGTAGCAGTAGAGGGTCAACACATGTTAGCAATAGAGGTTGCTTCAGCATCACGGGGTATCCGAACTAACCAACATGTGAGATTTTCGAGTAACTTATTTCAGTTGCTTACTTCTCAGCAACTGAGTTGCAGTAGAACAGTTAGTAGTGGCAGTGCTATGGGTAGCATGATGCAACATATTGAGAGGGAGTTGCAGTACAAGTGTAGCAGTGACAGTGGCAGTGTAATGGGTAGCAGTACAGGATGAAATAATGCATTGGATGAAGGGAAGTAGGCCAAGCATCAATAACACAGAGGACCGATGCCATGGATCAATGTGATGCTTCTATTGGGGAGTATTGCTAGAGCACATTCCTCGCTAAGAGGGAGTGTTGATTTTGGGTAGCATCAGATGTGATCTAGCTCTGAAATTTTGTGGAGGGGCTTGAATACATAAGATCTCCAAGACCCAAAAATCATTTGGAGAAATTCTGCCTAGATTGTGAGTTATTAAAATAATTAATATTTTTAATGGGGTTCCTAAGTCTAAACTTAGGAAAATAAAAATAATAATGGGTATTAATGAAAATATGGGTGAGAAGCTTCTAAGAGATGAGGATCAAGTCTCTTTCAATATTAGTCATTGATTAGGGACTTAATCTTGGCCATTGATTCATAAATAGGATAAGTATAAGACAAGGCTTGAGGGTTAGTTGGAGATACACCAAGTGATCTGTCAGTTTGATTTTTTCTTGGGCGAGGTTTGCTGAGAAAATCGAATAGGTGATCTGAGTTGCAGCAAGAGGGGTAAAAGTAGAGATTTGGATCAGAAAGGAGTTCCGAGCCAAAGAGTACTAGGAAGAGAGGCAGTGTAGAGGCCTACGCAACCCAGGAAGGGGCTCATGCAGTGCTGACACAGGCCAAGAGGGTCTCTTACAGTGGTAGTGCAGGATATTCGTCAGAAGTTCGAGATTTTGCTAGAGAAGCAAGGTTCTAAGACAGGACTGTTGAACAACAGTATTCCTCCAGCAAATTGATCCAGCAAAAGGGGTGATGCAGTCTATTAGAGGCAAGATGTTGGCCCAAGCAATGATTTCGCTGGGATTTCGCATTGTTTATCGGAGTTAGGCCACTCAGTGGATTAGTTGTGACTTGGAGAACGAGGTAAACCCTCGTATGTATTTCTTACTGCCATTATTTTTCTGAAAGGTTAGGAGGTGTGAGAGGCAACCTGTTGTACTCGGATTCTGCTTTCTTAATAATACAAGCCATCTATCTGCTACATCGATTTTCCCGCATTGGGTTTTTTCCAGGGACGTGTTGTCTAAAAATAATGGTGTCACTTATGTGTTTGTCTCATCTATTGATTCAATTTATGATCTTTATGTCAATGTATTTTGCAGTAGTGTTTTTCATCATTGTTTATAAATTAAATAACTTGTTGAATGAAATAACAAGTAGGAGATGCTAAACCAGTAACTGCAGTAGTATTTTTGTGTCTAGATTCAGAAGTTTTAAAAGGTATTTATTTTACAAATATGAATACATTTTTCCAAAAACTATTGGATCACATGGATATATCAAATAGATCCCTTTACCTTCACTTATCTTATTTGAATGGGAAAGTGTAGATGATTCTTCCATAAGTTCATTTTGTTACACATTTTTCTTCTTCAGAAATACAGATTGGAATGAAAGAAAAATGTGGAATTCATGTGCATGGTGACATGTTCATGAGATTCTCTATGTTTGTTAATATTTTTGCTTCAGATCCATCTATTAGGGAAACATGTTAAATGTACACTATTTCAAAGCCTTACAATGAGATATTGACAATTTGGTTTTTAAGTGGATGGGATAGAACAACACATGATCAAAGCAGTGGATAAATAGAGTGTAGAGTGAGTCACGACACATTGCCTTTCAAGTAAGTTGTTCAATATTCTTGATTTATAATTGGATCACGTTTCTTCATTTTTAGGGGTTAGAATAGGAAAAGAGGTAGTTTATTATGAATGTAATAAATATATGAGACTACAAATTATTTTCATTTGATTCTTTCAGGTATTCGATTTCAAGACAAATGTTATACATCTCCTTTAAATTTCATAGGTGGAGACATGTTTGACAAAAGGGGAAATGGATTTGGGTTCCAAAGGAACAAGACGATGGTTATTAAGCACATTTTCGAATAGTTTCACTCAATGTTATGAAAAATGGTGAATTCCTTAAAACAATATTAATGAAGGAAAATTGGATACTATTTGATGTCCGTGAACAATTGGAGGTACAAGAAGATTTTGATCATTTTGTATTTGTACACAATAGTAAAATGTAAGAATGTAGAGATGGATATCGCTAGTTTAATGTGCAAACCATAATATATCAAATTATTGGCATGTGAAAACTTCTTTATAGAGAAAATAATTCTTATTTCTCTTATTGTATTGTGTAGATTTGGAAATGATGAGAACATACTATGCATTGCAAAGATTGTGTCAAATTGTCTACCATTGAAATTAGGGGATGCTAAAAGTTTGTAATATGGAAATAACACATGCGTGATGAAATATGCGCTTGGGACTTGTTTAATTGTAACTTGCCATATCTCTTTGGAACAAACTGAATTGGAGTTTTTGATATTTTGGAATGTAAATAGAGCTTTATATTGAGTAACATAAAAGTTAGTAAGTTAATGTTCCATGTGACTACTT
Source organism: Pinus taeda (assembly GCA_000404065.3). NCBI lineage: Eukaryota > Viridiplantae > Streptophyta > Pinopsida > Pinales > Pinaceae > Pinus > Pinus taeda. The sequence goes on from APFE030320548.1 coordinate 10,078, forward strand.
TTGTGATTAATGTGATGATACACAACCTTTGTAGCTTGTTTTTCCTTAGGCTTCATAATTAGAATCTCTTCATTTGATATTTTTGTCAATTTATCAATTGATAAAACTTGTTAATGGCGAATTTTGTTCTTTGTTGCGAGGATTCTTTTTCCAAGGCCAATTATTTTATGTCTTGAAAATAGTGTTGAAACAACCATTAGAAAACCTAAAATAGAAATAGTGCATAGTGCAACCATCAAATCCCTTGGATTGATAGTTGGGAGATGGCTAGAAGCATCACTTTTCAAGCGTTTCACCTTCTCACAAGTAAAAGGTTTCTTCATTGAAAGATTTTTTATTCTTCAATTCCTAAGGAGTAACTGGGTTTGAATATGTGGGACGTAATGTATCTTTGGAGATCCAAGCTACCATTCCTTCATCATCGTAGAGGCCATATAAGATCCCTTTGGGGTGGGGTGTTATGTTTGCATATTTTGTTCTTTCTCTCTATTACTTCCCACTAGCTATAGTGGGTTACTAGGCCTTTGGTTAGATTGTTTTGGACATTTTGCTCTTGACACCAAGAAAACTAGCTTGGTTCATTGCAACAACAAATATGATGGCAGGAATACATCTTATTGAAATCTATCTCGTATATTTCTAGTTGTTTAAATTATTTCTTACACTTAATTAATTTGTACCATTTTTATGTATTTTTGTATATTTTTTGGCTTCACAATCATGGTGGCATCAATAGTTAGAGGATTCAAAATCCTATTCACCAATGCATATACTTATCGCTTCTACTAGTGAATGTAAGTGATGTTATTAAGTCCAAGCAATAGTCTAAAAAAGAATTGTCGAAGTTGAAGTTGTTGAACAATGACACAAGCTTTCTCTTGCTATCATTATTTGATTTGATTCTCTCTCTCTCTCTCTCTCTCTCTCTCTCTCTCTATAATATATATATATAATATATATATATATATTATATCTATATATATATATATATCTATAGATAATATATATATAATATATAATATATATTATATATATATATATATATAATATCTATAGATATATATATATATATATATATATATATATATTATATATATAAATACTATATATATATATATAATAATATAATATAAAATATATATTATATATATATAATAATATATATATAATATATATATAGTATATATATATATATATATAATTGTTGTTATCATAGTCATTGTACTTCTACAAATCTAATATATAAGGATGAAAGCTATTTTTGAAATTGTGTTGTAAAAAGTCCACATATAAATTTGCGAAGAATATGATGATGATTAACTTCAGAATTTCATCACTTTTAGCATGATTTACGTTGTCATAAGGTTGTGAAAATTCGCTTGAAATGTAGCAACTAAAATTAATTCTTCTAACTGATAAAATCATGCAGTTTATTTTCTTACGAAAATATAACAAATTAATCACATTGTAATTTCTTCACATTAAAAGCATTGCAGAAATAAATTGGAAATTGAGAAAATGCTAGTACACACGCATGTAAAAATTTGACACAGTTATTTCTGGATAAATGTCCCTAGAAAATCCCGATGCAGGAAATTTGGTGCAAAAGATGATGGTTTTATTATTATGTAGCAAAAAAATTATCTGAGTACAAATCTGGATGCCCAACTGACAATCCTCTAGCAAAATTTGCTACCAAAATATTTGGAGGAATTTTCCCCCTTTTCCTCAATAGATCAACCTCCTGCTCGCACTACCTGACTGGCTTCTAGCACTTCTTGAAATAGGAAAGTCATATAGCCTCCGGAACTCCTCTAATTGTGTTTTCTAGCCTCCCTCTGTCACTAAAAATAAGTCGCTCTATCTTCCAGGTGATCTCTCAACCTCTGAGAACTGATATGACCCTATTCTGACACTTTCGTTGGGGTTTCTGGCTAACTCACTCGTCCTGGACGACTTTGTTGCTAAATAATCTGGCCTTTTGGCTACAACTGCTCTGCTATTGAGGATATTTGTTGGAAATTTCTTTGTTTCTCCCTCAATCCTCCTTGTATGGATCAAGCTTTCTTCCTGCACTGGGTAGGTCGATCTTTCCAAGGAACTCGCTCTCCTAGCTTTCACTAGCTCTCATAAATGTGATTCGACGTGTCTTTCTCCAACCCCATCAACCTCCTCTCATAATCTCCATTTGGATCACTAATGGCCATGATTAAGTCCTTATCGATGGTTGAGATTATTTCTGAGTTGATCCATGTGCGTTTCTAGAGAAATCTCACATTTTTCAATTAAAGTCACTCTACCTTCCAAGTGATCTCTCGACCTCTGAGAACTGATATGACCCTATTCTAACACTTTTGTTGGGGTTTCTGGCTGACTCACTCTTCCTGGACGAATTTGCTGCTAAACAATCTGGCCTTCTAGCTACAACTGCTCTGCTGTTGAGAATATTTGTTGGAAATGTCTTTGTTTCTCCCTCAATCCTCCTTGTATGGATCAAGATTTCTTCCTGCGCTGGGTAGCTCGATCTTTCCAAGGAACTCGCTCTCCTAGCTTTCACTAGCTCTCATAAATGTGATTCGACGTGTCTTGCTCCAACCCCATCAACCTCCTCTCATAATCTCCATTTGGATCACCAACGACCATGATTAAGTCCTTATTGATGGTTGAGATTATTTCTGAGTTGATCCATGTGCGTTTCTAGATAAATATCACATTTTTCAATTAATTGTTGTTAATTAATCATTTTCCCTAAGTGAGACATAGGAAAAATTTAATTATTGACAAATTAAGTTAATTGAGATGCTTCTAGGTGGATTTTCCATAAGAATTTATGGGTTTTGGGGTATTAGTGTATCTTAGCCTCTCTAACCAAATTCAAGACTAGAAAACCATCTTATGCTACAAAAACTAACACTCCCTTTTAGCGAGGAAGTGTTCACCCAGTGTCCATAACATCCTTCATACACACTGCTAATGACTGACATTTGTGACAAATTGTCACTATCCACCAACTACTGCACAAATCTAATTCATTTGCCACAACTGTAGTTGAATCACCCTACATATGTGTTGCTACTGACATGACATTGTACAAATTTACTGCTACCAACTTTGCCACTACACTCCAATTAATGTCATGCTACTGCAACCGAGAACAAATCTCTGAATCAACTATGCCACTAGAGTGGCTCTGTAGCTGCTTTTTGAGTCACTTACTGCTTCTAGCCTCTGCATTGTCCAATGAGTAACTGCCTGTGTTGCAAATTCTTTGCGCCCCTCAAAATTTGACTACAACTAGCATTGCAACTTTCCCTCAAGAACTAACTATGCCATCCTCAACATTGATCCATCTGCTTATACATAATATTGTGGGCCCCTGTAGAAAGGGTAAAGATCCAGGAGGAAACACCTGCACGATGTTAAACACTTAGTTGATGCTCAATGCTTGTCTGATGCTACCCTTAAGGGATCCTTCCTAGCTCTCTGCAACTCTAGAGTCTAGAGCTTAATGTCTCCCCACCTCTCTCCTGGAGGTATAACTGCATATAAAGCAAAATATTCCTCCAACCTAAAGGACAAATGATCAATCTCTGCTGAAGCTACTGCCTATTCTTGCTTCTCCTTCTTGTCCTTCTTCCTCTGAGGACACTAGGTACTATAATGGCTGAAATCACCACACTTGAAGCACTTGATATTCGATAGGTCCTTCTTCTTATTTTATTCTCCCTGTGAGCCTTATCTCGAACTGGGATATTTATTTGCATTTCCCTTCAATTCAAGGGCTACATTTTCCTCCTTCTTCATATTTTTTGATCCTTTACTGCTACCACCAAGACTACTCTTGACTAGAGCAAGTCGCATCTCCTCCTACATGAAATCTGCCCACAATCGATCCCAACCAGGGAACTGATCTTGTGTAGTAATGACTTGGATGAAAGTGGCTCATTCCTTGGTGAAGCCATTGATGGCTACATGCACAAGTTCAACTTCTTGTGGCATCTCTTCTATGACAAAAAGCTCATTTAGGATATTTTGAATCCTGGTAAGGTAGGGAGTAACTCCTTCTCCCTTTTGCATCCTAGTGGTTCTCAACTTCTCCTTCAAGAACATCTTCCAATTCTAGGAAGGATTCTTATATAGTGCCGCGAGAGAATCCCACATTTCTTTAGTCGTATTCTTGGTCGCTAAGTAGGAACGACATTCTGTCCTTCCAAATAATGTAGTTGGATGCACCATCTAACCTATTATGATCACGAAATGTAGCAACTAAAATTAATTCTTCTAACTAATAAAATTATGCAGTTTATTTTGTTATGAAAAAATAATGAATTAATCACACTACAATTTCTTCACAATAAAATGTTACGGAAATAAACTAGAAACTGAGAAAATGTTAGCATACACACATGTCAAATTTTGACACAGTTAGTTTTAGACAATTTTCCCCGGAAAAACCCAATGCAAGAAAATAGGTGCAACAAATGAGGGTTTTATATTATGCAACAAGAAAATCATTTAAGTACAAAATCTGGATGCCCAATTGGAAATCCTTCAGCAAAATATGCTGCCAAAATTTTTAGAGGAATTTCCTCCCTTTGCCTCAATATATCAATCTCTTGCTTGGTCTACCTAACTAGCTACTCACATTTTTGGAAATGGGTAAGTCGTACAACCTCTGCAACTCCTCCAATTGGACTATCTAGCCTCCCTTTGTCACTGAAAATAAGTCTCTTTGCCTTCCGTGTGATCTCCTGGTCTCTGAAAACTAATATGACCCCCTTCTAACACTTTCAATGGGGTTTCTGGCTTACTCGCTCTTCCTGGACGACTTTCCTACAAAATAATTTAGCCTCCTAGTTATAGCTACTTTGCTGCTGAGAATATATGCTGGAAATGCCTTTGCTACTCCCTCAATTCTTCTTGTCTGGCTTGAACGTTCTTCCTGAACTGGATAGCTCGATTTGTTTAAGGAACTCACTCTCCTAGGTTTCACTGGATCTCACAAATGTGATTTAATGTGTCTTACTCCAACCCCATGGAACTCCTCTTATAATATCAAGTTGGATCACCAATGACAATGATTAAGTTCTTATCGATGGCTGAGATCATCTCTGAGTTGATCCATGTGATTTTCTAGAAAAATATCACCTTTCTCAATTAATTGGTGTTAATTAATCAATTTCCTTAAGTTAGACTTAGGAAAAAATTAATTACTAACTAATTAACTTAATTGAGCATCTTCTAGGTGGGTTTTCCAAAAACGATTTCTAGTTTTTTGTAATGTTCCTAATTGGAAAATTAACAACAAATACAAAATCATGAACTAGCAACATTACTTAAAAATACACCATGCAAGCACAAATCAATACACCAAGGAAATAAGGAAACAATGCTGAGCCATTTCATTAATTTTCAAGTTGGAATTGAGTACAATAGAGTGAAATGATAGAAATTGGGCTTGCTTCGGCAAACATGCAATACCCATGTGAGAAACCAAGTGAAATCTCCAACTGAAATAGCCCAATCTGACCAAAGGCACTGCTAAAAGTTTTTGCTACTGTTGTTGTTGCTGCTACTAGGGGAAAACTTATATTACCCCTCAAAATTGCTCCAAAAATTCTGAAAAATTATGGGAATGCTCCTCACACCCCAACTAATAAAACCTAAAAAATCTCATTGTTGACACCTAATCCTTGTGATTGGGTAAATATATGTAAATAAATAAATGAGAAATGTGAACAGTCATCGGGAGATGAACTGAACAGTCTCTCCCTCATCTATATAACAGACCTACCTGATTGAATGAATAACACGAATCAGTTTTTTTCTTAATGGAGTTACTGCTTGGCCTGACATGGTATCAAAGCCAGCTCCTTTTTGTTGGGTTATGTTATATTCTTTCCACATAGTTAACAGGGGTTTGAGGGGTACCCGTAACCCCACTTTATGGGGTTCAGGGCAGTACCCCGGAAAATTTTGGTTTTGGACCCTATGTTAGGTTGGGCGGACCAACCTATGGTTTTGTGCATGATTTTCACACATGTTTTTTGGACGCGATGGTTTTTCGGTCCATGGTATTGGATGCGATGGTTTTTTGGTCCATGGTATTGGACGTGATGGTTTTTCGGTCCATGGTATTGCATGCTTCGGCATGTATAAATATGTATTGTAACATTGAAAGGAATATAATGAAAAATCAAGTTGGTAGTCCCGGTTTTGGAATCCAGTGGGAAATCTCTGTGTATATATGTTTTATGTGTTATGCTCTCACATTTTTATTTTTCCTGTGATTTAGAATTCGTATGCAGTTAATTTCTGTATGGGGTTAAACCTACATTTGGTATCAAATTTGTTTTGGCTTCAAGGGGACGCCTTTGTTGCTGAGGGGTTTCGCTCAGGCCTGTGGTAGACCCTGTTCAGTGGGAGATCTGCGAGATCGATTCTGGTGGCAAAAGAAGATGGTGAGAAGCGGAAAGATAGAGATTGAGAAGTTCAATGGTCAGAGTTTTGAGTTGTGGAAACTCAAGATGGAGGATCTGTTGGTGGATAAAGATCAGTGGATCGCGGTAGATCCGGGCACTAAACCAACGGGAGTGACCGATGAAGAATGGAAGAAGTTGGATCGGAAGGCAAAGACCACAATACGATTGTGTGTCTCAGATTCAGTATTGCTGAATGTATCAAGGGAAGCTACGACGAAGGCTCTGTGGGACAAATTAGGGACTTTGTACCAATCTAAGTCTCTGGTGAATAAACTATTCCTACAGAAAAAGTTGTATAACCTGAGGATGAAAGATGGAGACTCGGTGACAGAGCATCTAAATGCATTTAACACGGTGGTAAGTCAGTTATCATCTGTTGATATTAAAATTTCAGATGAAGATAAGTGCATCAGTCTGTTGTGTTCTCTACCAGATTCGTGGGATAGTCTGGTTATTGCAATAGGTAGCAATGCAACTGCTTTGCAGTTTGATGAAATAGTCTCAGCCTTGCTGACGAGGAGATGAGACGGAAAAATATGGACAACCAGAATGGTGATGCCCTGTCTGTACGAGGACGGTCCCAGAACAGAAACAAAAATAAGTCATCGAGTGGGAGATCTATATCTAGAGGGAGATCTAAATCTCCAGGAAAACCTACAAAGGTGGTGTGCTGGAAATGCGGAAAGGAAGGGCACTTCAGAAGGGAGTGTAAATCTAAAGCTCCTGATAAAGGAAAGGGATCTGATGATGCTCCTTCTGCAGACGCGAAAACCACCTCAGATGAAGGTGGGGATGTGTACTTGGCTTCTTCAAGTACACATGTAGATCATGAGGCATGGTTGATTGACTCAGGTGCATCCTTTCACTTCACTCCCCATAGAGAGTGGTTTTGCGAGTATGAGAAATATGATGGTGGTGATGTCTTCTAGGAGATGATAGGAAGGCTAGAATCATTGGTCGTGGAAAAGTAAAGTTGAAGTTGCAAGGTGGAAGGATTAGAACCCTTCCGGGTGTTCTGCATATTCCTGCGTTGGCCAAAAATCTGATTTCTGTAAGCAAGTTGGATGATGCAGGTGTAAAGACAGTGTTCGAGAAGGATACCTGCAAGATGGTTCGAGGAGCACTAGTATTGATGCGGGGAG
>APFE030320549.1:15849-92335 GCA_000404065.3 Pinus taeda
GTTGTTGGGCCGTTAATATGTCATTATTATTATCACTTTTTAACACCTATTTCATCCATTTCTACCATTCTTTATCACGTCATTTATCATAATTTATCATATAATTCTATTTTATAATTATTTATGCTCTTACGGATAAATATTATTTCTTCTCCTTTATTTTTAATAAATTGATGATTATGCATGTTTTTACCAATGATGGTTTATTAATAAATTTGTTCACCATTTTAGCCTCCAAGATAATTTCCAGATTGAAGATTTGATCATTAAATGTGCCAACTCAGAAATTCGCTGGAATAAGAAGTGACAATTTTTTATTGAACGGTTTTGGCAAATGGAGAAGAATCTGGAAAATCTGAAACATTAGTTTTGTTCAGAATGGACCAAATTAGTTTTGTATGGAGCAATTTTCCCAAATTCGGCTCGTACTAAGAGAAATGGAAGGTTTTCTAAAGACGTTTTTCTCAGATTCGTTGTTGTGGCCGTTTTCCAAATCATCCCAGTTGCAATGCCAAATTCGACCTATTCCTCTTGAATGATTGATGGGGAGATATTCCAGATATGATCTTGTTTATCAATTTGTTGTGAGCAATCCAATTTTGTAATGAGAATCATATTGTAATCATCTTTGTTGTAACTGCTCTCTGCTCTCTCTGTATTTAAATGAAACCAGAGATTAGAGAAGGGGATTCATGATTCATGATGGATGATTAGAAAGAGAATTAGATGGATTGTTAGATTAGAGACAGATAGGGTAGGATAGGAGGAATGGGAGAATTAATATTGAGAAATTGTAATTGTTATTGTTGACTCTCATTGTTGAAGTAAAGAACAAAACTATTGTAATGTTTATGCAATGATTAACATATAAAAACAGTTGCAGTTCCTTCGCATCTTCTGAAGTAATCCGGCAGTGCTTCACTAGCGGCTAAGGGCTCGGCCCTGGTGGATCCACTTGCTTCTTGTATCATTATTTTACAGTTTCGTGTGATGGTTTGATTTCTTTTTCATTTCTTTAATTTGTTCTATTAAGTAATCATTTGTTTTTGAACATTTCGCTGAATCTCCCTGTTATATCAAAATTGTGATTGGATTGCGTTGATAGCAATATTGTTATTTATAACTTAAAATGTCATGCTGTTAATTCTGATATAATACTTCGCTATCCATTTCAGATTCTGTTGTTCATTTATAACTACGATTGTTTTTCACTTATAACTATGATCGTTGTTCATTTATAAAATATGATTGTTGTTCATTTATAACTGTGATTGTTGTTCATTCTACTAGATTAAGACTGTTGATTTAGTTACATTTGTAGTTGTTGTCTATTTCTATTTAATTAGCCCTGTTGTTTAGTTATATTTAAGATTATTGTTCAATTCTAATAACTCAGCATTACTGTTCCTTTCCATTAATATTTCATTTATGTAAGATGAGCTTTGTTGTTCAATTGATTTATGTTAGATGAAGCTTTGTTGTTCAATTTTTCAATAGACTTAGTTGTTGTTCCTTTTCTGCAAGGATTTGATTTCACTTTTTATCTGATATTTGAGCGTTTCCAATTGAATTTCCATTTTCAGTTATTTGCTTTAGTGTGGATTGAAAGATCAACCACTATAAAGAACATTGACTATAGCTGTCTAAGTTCTCAGATTGGAGATCCTATTTATGATTGATTTCATTGGCATCAGTTGACAGGGGAAAGAGTTATCATTGTTGTATCCTCGATTGATGATTGTTGAAGTTCCTTGAGTAAATGATTTAGTTGTAGAGCATTTGAGTTTCTTGCCATTCCAATTAGGTTTTGTTTCCAGCATCCATTTACTTTTGCATTTTAAGCACTATACTGCAAAACATTACTCTCGAGTAAATAACCACCTCAGACTGAGTACACTCTTGAAATAAAAAATTGTACCTAGATTGATAATTGGTGTGAAGATAATTAGGAGTTAAAAAGACACCTTTAATCACTCAACAAGCGCTAATGGAGACATTTCTTGAACACAGTGTAGCTTCATTCTGAGCCATATGAGGCTCAATCAACTGCTTACCTAACTATATCTAGTTCAAGCTCTCTATCTGGATTTGGATATGGATCTTTGGCAAAGGAAGCATCGAAAAAATCATTTGAGATGGTACAGAAGCTCCCATATGAGTTAGGGCTAGCCCTCCTAGCAATTTACAATGAAAACTAGCAATGACCACCACCTCTTGGCAATGAACCCTTTTCAAATAACCTAAGCAAGTCATCAGGCTGTGACTCCAAGAAATTGGCAGCAATGAAACTAGGCAAGCCCATTCATCATTTTACTGGTGTTTGGGCGATCGTGCTCCTTTCTCTGGCAAAACCATTCTCGAACAGGTGTTTGGGCTATTAGCCTCGTCAGAATGATTCATAATCAACAAAAACACCAAAACATGATCTGTGATGACAATTCCATTGGGCTTTGTGGCTTGTTTTGAGCATTCCTTGTCCTTTTCTCCATAATTGTGATGTGATGGAGGACCATCCACACTAGGGATCTCAGAAAGTAGAGATTAATTTCTCAAAGAAAATCCCAGCCTTGGCACTGTTAAAATGTGGCAACAAGAATATTCCAATTTTAATTTGTCCTTGAATTAAAATTGAGAATTAAAATTCGAATTTAGTCTCACAAGTTGCTTGGAAAATAATTAATTAATTCATCTTGAGTTAATTAGTTGAAGAAATTCAAGCTAGAAGTCTTTTTGAAGTCATGCAACAATTATCCCTTTGATTGAGGAGATTATCCCTTAATTAAGGGCATAAGGATGAGTTGTAATTAGTTAGCTCAATTAACTGAGTTAAGTCCAGTTAAATTAGTTCCAAATAGTTTGAGGAACTAATTGTGAGTTCAGTCAGTTAATGCATGCATGCATGCAACTATTGTACTCTAGATAACTTAATATTCTCTCATAAATAACTCATGCATGTCAGTTCAGACAAAGACCTAGTTGAGATTAAAGGCAGGGACAATGTACTATCATTTGCAAGAATTTTCCTATAATGAAATCTCTTGCATGCAGAAGGAATTCATTCCTTGAGATTTGTGTAGTTTTACAGTGTGTTGGAGGAGTGTGTGAGATCAATTTCGCAAATGGTTACATATGGAGCACCCAGGGAAAATTGCGCAAGGAAATAGGAGGCTTGGAGGATAGAGGGAAGGGCATATGAGTTGTCTATTCTATCTATGAGCAACAGAGAGGGATTGTACTGAGAGTTGGATAGTTGTGAGAGCTAAAGTTGTGTGTAATCCTGAGATATTTCCACTTGTATGATAATACAGATAGCAAGGTTTTTATTTGAGGCTTTCCCCAGAGTATTCTTCTGTGTTTCATGTGTATTGATTCTTCTTCTCTGTTAGATGTGTTCTGTTTGATCTTGCTCAAATCGATTAAGCTTCCGCAAGTTTGATTGTAGAAGTAGATTAAGTATTTTTCTTTAGTATATTAAATTATCAAGTTAATCTATAATCGGAATTTCTACATGGTATTGGAGCAAAGGTGATCGAAGTTGTGAACAATATACTGAAGAAGGGAAATTCGAAGTTTGAAGTTCTTGGTTGGAGGAGTAAAATCGAATTCTTATATGTTCACTAATGGCGTTCAATGGCTTGAGACTCGAGTATGCACTAGATGGCAGCTCGAATTACATAGCATGGAAGGATAGCATGGAAGCAGTATTAGAAGACAATGGTTTGAAGGATTTAATTGATCAAGAAATCCCCAAGCCAGTTGCAGCTAATGCACAAGAATTGGTTGAATGGAATAATTGTGTGACGAAGGCAAGGTGGATTCTTTTGGAGGGAGTTCGAGACCATATTGTCTCGAGTCTCCATGGGAAGGAGACTCTATTCTCAATGTGGAAGACATTGAAGGGCCTCTGTTAGAACAACAACGACCAAAGGAAACTGGCGCTCAAGGATAAGCTTCAGAAAATCAAGATGGAAAAGGGCGATACTATTTCTACATATCTGAACAAGCTCAACACCTACAGAGATGAGCTTGGTAGTGCAGGAATAACTACATCCGACGATGATATGGTGAATCTTGCTCTCCTTGGTCTTCCTAAGAGCTGGCATAGCTACCAAGACTCTGTGAATGGAAGAGAGAAACTGCCAGATTGGGAATGAATGTGGTCGGATCTGATGCAAGAGGAGAATCAGAGATGGTTCTTCATCTAAGCATGATGATGAAGAAAATCTAGCCTTAGCAAGAAAGGAAAGGAAAGGGAAAGGGAAGGCTTCCCATTCCAATTCGAATTCTTCTCATGGAGGGAAGAAGATTGACAAATCTAAAGTGAGATGATTTAATTGTCATGAGGTGGGCCATTATGCAACTAATTTCCCATTGAAGAAATCCAAGAAGGGATCCTCGAAAGGATTTGAAGGTGAGGCACTAGCCGTTCAGTTCCAATTGGATTTTACCCTCATTGCATGTATGGTTTCATTGATGGTGGGTTGTGTTTGGTATCTTGACAGTGGATCCTCATTCCACATGACCGACGATAAAATTTTGTTTAGTACCTTGGAGGAGAAAGACCTCAAGATGTGCATAGAGATGGGTGACGACGGGAAGTACATTGTTTCAAGAGTGGGCACGGTTACTTTTCAGAGGAAGCATGGAACTCCTCTCACCTTGACAGATGTGAAGTATGTGCCTGGACTGGTGAAGAACTTGGTATCGGTCGTGATGTTGGAAGACAGAGGCTACGATGTTGTCTTCAGTAAAGGAAAGGCATTCCTGAGATACATAGCCATGGGTCAGACCAAGAGGATTGGGATTCAAGTGAAGAATCTATACAAACTAGAGGTAGATGAATGTGTTGCATTGAGTTCGAAGTCATAATTGGTGCAAAGCCAAAACATTGGCGAGTTATGGCATAGACGATTAGGCCACTTGCATCATGAGGCCTTGAAGATAATGTAGTAAATTTCTACCGAACTTCCCAAAGCTAAACTTGAGCAAGTGGACACATGCAAAGGTTGTACCTTGGGAAAGTACACCAAGTCTTCCTTTCATGATTGAGACAGTCAAGGTGAGGCGATCTTAGATCGAGTTCATACTGATGTGTGTGGACCATTCTTGAGAGAATCCACCGCAAATAAAAGGTATTATGTGATTTTCGTTGATGGTTTTTCTAGTAAATGCGGGATTTATTTCATGCAGAAGAAGGATCAAACCTTCTCGAAGTTTTGTGAGTTCAAAGCTTTGGTTGAGAAAGAATCATGGAAGAACATCAAGGCCTTGAGAAGCAACAATGGTGGAGAGTATCTCTCTCAAGAGTTTAAGGACTTCTGTGCAGCGGAAGGAATTAAACAGGAATTGACGGTACCTCTAACGCGCAGCAGAATGGGGTGGCTGAGAGGAAGAACAGAACGATTGTGGGGGCAGCTCGAGCGATGCTACATGACCAAGGCCTACCACTTCATTTGTGGGCTGAGGCATGCAACACAATGGTCTATTTGCAAAATAGAAGCCCACATCGCATACTTGGGATGAAGACACTAGAAGAAGCTTTCTCCTGGAAGAGACCAGATGTGAGTCACTTCAGGATCTTTGGCTCATCAGTATTTTACCATGTGACCAAGGATGCCCGAAAGAAACTTGAACTGATAACAGAGTTGGGGTTACTTGTGGGGTACACTGATACACCTCACAACTATCAGGTGTACTTGCCTGCCAGTCGGAGGACAGTGGTAAGAAGAGATCTAAAGTTTGATGTGCAGAAGGCCATGCGAGTTTCCCTTGAGAGGGAGCTCCAACTACAAGCTGTGGAGGAAATTTTGGTTCCTAAGGAGGAGGAGCCTCAGACTAATTCAGAGCAGCCACATGCAGAGCTTCCAGGTGTGGAGACATCCACTCAAGCAGAGTCTTCCAGAGATGGGCGGAAGCACACAAGAGAAGCTGACAGATTGTTGTCAGATGCTAGAGATAATGTGGGAGAACCATCTTCTCAGCGCAGACAGAGGAGGTCACCTGATAGGTACACTAGATACATGGCCCTTGTTGGGGAATGTATTGAGACTAAGCCATCTTCCTTTGAGGAAGCAGTGCAGCAACTGATTTGGGTTGATGCTATGGTGGAGGAGTATGACTCCATAGTTTGGAACAATGTTTGGGATGTGGTTCAAAGAACTGAGAACAAGTCAGTTGTGAGTTCCCGTTGGCTTTACAAGGTAAAGCAAGCTGTTGATGGTAGTGTGGAGAAACATAAGGCAATTTTTGTTGCTCGTGGTTTCTCACAGATCAAGGGGAGCGACTATGATGAAACTTTTGCTCTTGTCGCGGGGTACTCATCTATCAATTTGATGTTGGGACTATCAGCACAGATGGGTTGGAAGATCCATCAGATGGATGTGAAGACTGCATTCCTCAATGGAAAGAATGAGGAAGAGGTGTACATAGAGTAGCCAGAAGGTTTTGAGGCCTTTGATCGTGAGTCACATGTGTGCCGACTCAAGAGATATTTGTACGGGGTGAAGCAAGCACCTCGTGCTTGGTACACCAGGATTGACAACTACTTCACCAAGATTGAACCTATACCACATCATGGTGGAAGGTAAGCAATTGATCATTGTTCTTTATGTTGATGATCTCATATTGACAGTTGATGATTAGTTGATCATGTCTTGCAAGGAGGGCCTTGCAAGAGAATTCGAGATGAAAGACATGGGTCTCATGTACTACTTCCTTTGTACAGAAGTGTGGCAAAAGGATGGGGATTTGTTTTTGTCTCGGGGCAAGTATGCCAATGAGATACTCAGGAGATTCCACATGGAGAAGTGCAAGCCCATGCAGACTCCTCTAGCAGGTAACTGGAGGAAGGAGGATGCTACTTCATGAGAAGTAGTAGAAGCTAATGTGTACAGGCAGCTTGTGGGTTCACTGATGTACTTAGTGAACACACCACCAGATTTGTGCTACGCGATGAACCACCTGATTCAAGCTATGGTTCAGCCTACCAAGCTATTTTGGAATGCAAAAAAGCATGTTTTGAGATGCCTCAGAGGCACATCTCAGTATGGATTATGGTACAAATGGACAGAGGGAGTGAAGCTACAAGGCTTCACTGATGCAGATTAGGCAGGGAGTCCATCAAATTGGAAGAGCACATCAGGAGGAATTTTCAACCTTGGGTCAACTGCAATTTCTTGGTACAACTAGAAACAGAGATCAGTTGCACTCAGCTCGGAAAGGGCTAAATACATGGTTGTAATTTAAGCAGCATGTGAGGCCATCTGGGTGTGGAAAAATCTAGTTGGTTTATTTTATCAGATGATGGATCCAACTGTGATTTGTTGTGGTAATCAAAGTTGTATCAAACTCTCTAAGAATCCAGTACTTCATGACAAGTCCAAGCATATCAACATTCAGTATCATCATCTCAGGGATTGTGTGGCGAGGAGGATCATGTTGTTGCAGTATATTTCGACCGAGGAGCAAGATGCTGACATTTTGACTAAGGCATTGTCAAAGTGTAAATTCGAGTTCCATAGAGACAGGATCGGGGTGGCAGATAATCCTTTCTGTTGAGAGGGAGTGTGAAATGTGGCAACAAGAATATTCCAATTTTAATTTGTCCTTGAATTAAAATTGAGAATTAAAATTTGAATTTAGTCTCACCACCTGCTTGGAAAATAATTAATTAATTCATCTTGAGTTAATTAGTTGGAGAAATTCAAGAAAGAAGTCTTTTTGAAGTCATGCAATAGTTATCCCTTTGATTGAGGAGATTATCCCTTAATTAAGGAGAATCAAATAGGCTACTGATTCATTCTCCATAAGTGATCAGTCAAAAAGGGACATTACAAAAATTTGAAAATTGAGTACATTTATGTGAAAATAAATGAAGAGCAACATGTTTTTTTTTTACATGGTGAATCGATAACTCATTGGAGTAATCTAGGTGAGGCCCAATATCAAACCTAATGGCTACCACTATAACACCAAGAGCATAACCAACCTGGAAGCCAGACATACCAAGAATTTATGACTTAGCAAGAGTTGAGACTCTACGAGGGTGGGATATCCTACTCCTTGAGCATTATCACAATGGGTCAACGATGTCCCCTTCTGGGATTTGAAATTATGTGGAGTAGATAACATTAAATTGTGAAAACCACTCTCATCCCACAAGAAGACGCAACATGTTATTTATGTAATAAAATTTATTATCTGGCCAATTTATTTTATGTCAATTTTGACAATGCGTTTTCAAAAAAAAATTCCCCTTTTCTTTAAGGATTGGAACATATCATAACTCAATTTTCAAATTAGTAGTAGGGACAACCATTATTGTATGTTATCCTCAAATGTGGGTTGATTCATCACCATTATTAAAGGAACCACGCCACTTGGAATTACTCCATGGTGGTATCTAATCCTAGTAGATACCTTCAGGTCTTAGGATATTGACCTATTTCCTTATGTCTGAGGAAGATGGGCTCATAATCAAGCACAAGCAATTTTAAATCATACACTAGGATCAACATCAAGTGTTCAAATTAGACAAAAAGAAAAAACATAACTTTTTCTTTTATTCTTTTTTTTTCTTTTTTTCAATAAGAGGAAATTATTTTATCATCATTAGTAATAATAGCCATTTTCACCTTACTTACACCAATAGGTGTGTTTGTTTTGGAATAGGACTTCCAAATTTTTAATTTAACTATTAATAATTAATAGATGGACAATAGGATTTAACCTCTATGGAATATCCTTGTAATCAACATTAAAAATTAAACCCCTTCCTTGGGCTTCTAGCCCATACCAGAAGGGATTAAAAAATTACCTTTAAAAAATATTAAAATATCAAAATTGCTTGTCAATCCTGAAGGTTAAATTATATTTCTATATTTCAAAAGAAGGGCAATATTTTTAATAACTCATCAATATTTTTTTTCTTTAACTTGAAAAACATAAATTATGGGGAATTCCTAGCTCCGAGACTCGAGTAATATTGATTATAATATTGAGAAAATAAGTCATTTATAGGGGGTCATGAATTCTGACCAACTAAGAAAGTGAAATGATGGTCCAAAAGTAATTGAGAGTACGCAAACATATATGGCATTGGCTGCCACATCGTACCAAGTTACCAATGCTTTAATGTCACACAAAGAACATAGAATAAGTCATTAGTTTCTACTTTCTTGGTCAGAATTCATGACCCCATCAATGACTTATACTTCTCCCACATCCATTTTTGTTGTTGTAAATAGGATTTACTATGTTGTTGTGTAAAGAAATATAATTTTTATTATCTCGTCAACCTCGATCCAGGAGTGAAAGTGTGGAATTGAAGGCCAAATTTAAATCACCTATAGCTATCAGCCTCGAGGCAATTAAGGATAAGAAAGTGACCATTCTATTTGGCACACACACTAGAAACATTGAGCATTTTTATCAAATGAATGTGAAATATATCTTTCAAACTTTCAATTAAATTATCTTCATATTGATCAGAGTATTGTTAAACTAGTTTAAGGTACTTCCTAATTTCCATATTTTGTTTGGACTTTCATGAAAAAAAATCTAGTTTAAGGTAGAAATTCTAGTTCTGAAAGCCCACAGTATTCTGGTATTTTTTTAAACCCGCAAGTGTTTGAAAATACTACTAACAAGATGTAGATATACCATATTGGGCAGTTATCGATACTAAGTTAGCACCCTCTCTCTGAATTTTCATACTATAAGATAGAGCCCAATAATGGGCTTCATTGGAAGAACATCTTATGTGCTTTCTATTATTTTTTAATTAATGTGTGTTGTATTAAATGGCCACACGTTCCTTTTCTTATTAGTCCTTTCCATCTGGCACCGTACTATATTAATCAATTTGATGCATTTGACATTAGCTAGTCTTCATGTTTGCGAAGGTTTTTTTCATGTTTTGTTATTTTGAGATTAATCCCTTTTCTTTCAACTTCACCGTTTTATTTGGCCTTTTCCCGAGGCGGAAGAGGCTGGCCTATATAATATGTTATAGTTAATCAGTTCATTTTTAGAAATATTTTCGAGTAGGGAACTAATTTTAGCATTAGTTTGAGCTTATTAAATACTAGGTATTATTAAGGTGTGAAAATAATGTTTTGTTATGGTTGCAGGTTGTTGCAGTGGAGCTGCAGTTGGATTACAGGTGGATGCATGCAGATGAACCCAGTGCAACTTCATTCTAAGCCATCTGAGGATCAATCAACTGCTTAAATGACTGGATCTGCTTCAATCTCTCTATCTGAAGTGTTGAATCTTCCCTCTAGCCTAAGGAGAGTGCTAATGGAGATGTTTCTTAAACCCAATGCGACTTCATTCTGAGCCATATGAGGCACAATCAACTGCTTAGTTGACTGGATCTACTTCAAGCTCTCTATCTAGATTTGGATATGGATCTTTGGCAAAGAAAGCATCAAAAATATCATCTGAGATGGTATAGAAGCTCCCATCTGAGTTGGGGCTAGGCCTCCTGGCAATTTACAATGAAAACTAGCAATGACCACCAGCTCTCAGCAATGAACTCTTTTCAAATAACCTAGGCAAGTCATCCAGGTTGTGACTCCAGGACATTGGCAGCAATGAAACTAGGCAAGCCCATTCACCATTTTACTGGTGTTTGGCAAATCGTGCTCCTTTCTCTGGCAAAACCATTCTTGGATAGGTGTTTGGGCTATTAGCCTCCTCGAAATGATTCATAGTCAACAAAAAATCCAAAACATGCTCTTTGATGATGATTCCATTGGACTTTGTGGCTTGTTTTGAGCTTTCCTCGTCCTTTTCTCCATAATTTTGCTGGGATGGAGGACCATCCACACTAGGGATCTCAAAAAGTAGAGACTGGTCTGTTGGAGAAAATCCCAGCCTTGGCACTGTTGAAATGTGGCAACAAGAATATTCCAATTTTAATTTGTCCTTGAAATAAAATTGAGAATTAAAACTCGAATTTAGTCTCACTAGCAGCTTGGAAAATAATTAATTAATTCATCTTAAGTTAATTGATTGGAGAAATTCAAGCTAGAAGTCTTTGTGAATTCATGCAACAGTTATCCCTTTGATTGAGGATATTATCCCTTAATTAAGGACATAAGGATGAGTTGTATTTGAGTTGTAATTAGTTAGCTCAGTTAATTGAGTTAAGTCTAGTTAAATTAGTTCTAAATAGTTTGAGGAACTAATTATGATTTCAATCAGTTAATGCATGCATGCATGCAACTAGTGTACTCCAGATAACTGAATATTCACTCATAAATAAATCATGAATGTCAGTTCAAACAAAGACCCAGTTGAGATTAAAGATAGGGACAATGTACTATCAGTTGCAAGAATTTTCCTATAAGAAAATCTCTTGCATGCAGAAGGAATTCATTCCTTGAGATTTGCACGGTTTTACAGTGTGGTGGAGCAGTGTGTGAGATTAGTGTCACACAAGGTTACAGCTGGAGCACACAGGGAAAATTGCGCAAGGAAATAGGAGGCTTGGAGGGCAGAGGGAAAGGCATATGAGTTATCTATTATGTCTATGAGAAGTAGAGAGGGATTGTACTGAGAGTTGGATAGCTATGAGAGCTAAAGCTGTGTGTAATCCTGAGATATTTCCACTTGTATGATAATATAGATAGCGGAGATTTTAGCTGAGGCTTTCCCCCGAGTATTATTTTGTGTTTCATGTGTATTGGTTCTTCTTCTCTGTTATATGTGTTCTGTTTGATCTTGCTCAAATCGATTAAGCTTACGCAAGTTTGATTGTAGAAGTAGATTAAGTATTTTTCTTTAGTATATTGCATTATCAAGTTAATCTACAGTCATAATTTCTCCATGGAATTGGAGCAAAGGTGATTGAATTTGTGAACAGTATACTAAAGAAGGGAAATTCGAAGTTTGAAGTTCTTGGTTAGAGGAGTAAAATCGAATTTTTATCATACCTCTAAGTTCACCAATGGCGTTCAATGGCTTGAGACTCGAGTATACACTGGATGGCAGCTTGAATTACATAGCATGGAAGGATCTCATGGAAGTGGTATTAGAAGACAATGGTTTGAAGGATTTCATTGATCAAGAAATCCCCAAGCCAATTGCAGCTAATGCACAAGAATTGGCTGAATGGAAGAAGTGTGTGGCAAAGGCGAGGTGGATTCTTCTAGAGGGAGTTCAAGACCATATTGTCTCGAGTCTCCATGGGAAGGAAACTCCATTCTCAATGTAGAATACATTGAAGGACCTCTATCATAACAATAGTGACCAGAGGAAACTGGCGCTCAAGGATAAGCTTTGGAAAATCAAGATGGAAAAGGGAAATACTATTTCTACATATTTGAACAAGCCCACCACCTACAGAGATGAGCTTGGTATTGTAGGAATAACTACAGCCGATAATGATATGGTGATTCTTGCTCTCCTTGATCTTCCTAAGAGTTGGCATAGCTACCAAGACTCTGTGAATGGAAGAGAGAAACTGTCGAACTGGGAATGACTTCGGTCGGATCCGATGCAGGAGGAGATTAGGAGGAGCAGCAGAGATGGCTCTTCATCTAAGCATGATGATGAAGAAAATCTAGCCTTAGCAAGTAAGGCAAGGAAAGGGAAAGGGAAGGCTTCCCATTCCAAATCGAATTCTTCTCATGGAGGGAAGAAGATTGATAAATCTAAAGTGAGATGCTTTCATTGTCATGAGGTGGGCCATTATGCAACTAATTGCCCATTGAAGAAATCCAAGAAGGGATCCTCGAAAGGATCTGAAGTTGAGGCATTAGCCTCTAAGTTTGAATTGGATTTTACCCTCATCGCATGTATGGTTTCATCGATGGTGGGTTGTGTTTGGTATCTTGACAGTGGAGCCTCATTCCACATGACCGGCGATAAAAGTTTGTTCAATACCTTGGAGAAGAAAGACCTCAAGATGTGCATAGAGATGGGTGATGATAGGAAGTACAGTGTTTCAGGAGTGGGCACAGTTACTTTTCAGAGGGAGCATGTTGCTCCTCTCACCTTGACAAATGTGAAGTATGTGCCTGGACTGATGAAGAACTTGGTATCAGTCGCGATGTTGGAAGACAAAGGCTACAATGTTGTTTTCAGTAAAGGAAAGGTGTTCCTGAGACACATAGCCATGGGTCAGAACAAGAGGATTGGGATTCAAGTGAAGAATCTATACAAACTAGAGGTAGATGACTATGTTGCATTGAGTTCGAAAGCAGAATTGGTGCAAAGCCAAGACATTGTTGAGTTACAAGAGTGGAGGAACTTTTGGTTCCTAAAGAGGAGGAGCCTCGGACTGATGCAGAGCAGCCGCATGCATAGGTTACAGGAGTGGAGACATCCACTCAAGCAGAGTCTTCCAGAGATGGGCGGAAGCGCACAAGAGAAGATGACATCTTGTTTTTAGATGCGAGAGAGAATGTGGGAGAACCATCTTGTCAATGCAAATAGAGGAGGTCACCTGATAGGTACACTAGATACATGGCCCTTGTTGGGGAATGTATTGAGACTAAGCCATCTTCCTTTGAGGAAGTAGTGCAGCAACCGATTTGGGTTGATGCTATGGTGGAGGAGTATGACTCCATAGTTCGGAGCAGTGTTTGGGATGTGGTTTTAAGACCGTAGAATAAGTCAGTTGTGAGTTCTCGTTGGTTTTACAAAGTAAAGCAAGCTGTTGATGGTAGTGTGGAGAAACATAAGGCAAGATTTGTTGCCCGTGGTTTCTCACAAGTCGAGGGGATCGACTATGATGAGACTTTTTCTCCTGTCGCAAGGTACTCATCTATCATATCGATGTTGGCACTATTAGCACAAATGGGTTGGAAGATCCATCAGATGGATGTGAAGACTGCATTCCTCAATGGAAATATTTAGAAAGAGATGTACATAGAGCAACTGAAAGGTTTTGACACCTTCGATCGTGAGTTGCATGTGTGCTAACTCAAGAGAGCTTTGTACAGGCTGAAGCAAGCTCCTCATCCTTGGTACACCAAGATCAACAACTACTTCACCAAGTTGGGCTTCATGGTGGAAGGTAAGCAATTGATCATTGTTCTTTATGTTGATGATCTCATATTGACAGGTGATGATCAGTTGATCATGTCTTGCAAGGAGGACCTTGCAAGAGAATTCGAGATGAAAGACATGGTTCTCATGTACTACTTCCTTTGTACGGAAGTGTGGCAAAAGGATGGGGAGTTGTTTGTGTCTCAGGGCAAGTATGCCAATGAGATACTCAGGAGATTCCACATGGAGAAGTGCAAGCCCATGCAAACTCCTCTAGCAGGTAACTAGAGGAAGGAGGATGCTACTTCATGAGAAGTAGTAGAAGCTATTGTGTATAGACGAATTGTGGGTTCACTGGTGTACTTAGTGAACACACGACCAGATTTATGCTATGTGGTGAACCAGCTGAGTCAAGCTATGGTTCAGCGTACCAAGATATTTTGGAAGGAGGCAAAGCATCTTTTGAGATACCTTAGAGGCACATATCAGTATGGATTATGGTACAGACGGACAGAGGGAGGGAAGCTATAGGGCTTCATCGATGCAGATTGGGTAGGGAGTCCATCAGATCAGAAGAGCACATCAGGAGGAATTTTCAACCTTGGGTCAGCTGCAATTTCTTGGTACAACAGGAAACAAAGGTCAATTGCACTCATCTCAGCAGAGGCTGAATAAATTGTTGCAAGTTAGGTAGCATGTGAGGCCATCTAGATGTGGAAAATTCTAGTTGGTTTGTTTGATCAGAGGATGGATCCAACTGTGATCTATTGTGATAATCATAGTTGTATCAAACTCTTTGAGAATCCATTATTTCATGACAGGTCCAAGCATATCAACATTCGGTATCATCATCTCAGGTACTGTGTGGCGAGGAGGATCATGTTGTTGCAGTATATTCTGACCAAGGAGAAAGAATATTCCAATTTTAATTTGTCCTTGAATTAAAATTCGAATTTAGTCTGTCTAGTTGCTTGGAAAATAATTAATTAATTCATCTTGAGTTAATTAGTTGGAGAAATTCAAGCTAGAAGTCTTTGTGAAGTCATGCAACAGTTATCCCTTTGATTGAGGAGATTATCCCTTAATTAAGTAGATAAGGATGAGTTGTATTTGAGTTATAATTAGTTAGCTCAGTTAACCGAGTTAAGTCTAGATAAATTAGTTCCAAACAGTTTAAGGAACTAATTGTCAGTTCAGTCAGTTAATGCATGCATGCATGCAACTAGTGTGCTCCAGATAACTGATTATTCTCTCATAAATTACTCATGCATGTCAGTTCAGACAAAGACGCAGTTGAGATTAAAGGTAGGGATAGTGTACTATCAGTTGCAAGAATTTTCCTATAAGAAAATCTCTTGCATGCAGAACGAATTCATTCCTTGAGATTTGCATAGTTTTACAGTGTGTTGGAGCAGTGTGTGCAATTAGTGTCACACAAGGTTATAGTTGGAGCACACAGGGAAAAATGCGAAAGGAAATAGGAGGCTTGGAGGGTCTATGAGAAGCAGAGAGGGATTGTATTGAGAGCTGGATAGTTGTGAGAGCTAAAGATGTATGTAATCCTGAGATATTTCCACTTGTATGATAATACAAATAGCGGAGTTTTTAGTTGAGGCTTTCCCCGGACTATTCTTCTGTGTTTCATGTGTATTGATTCTTCTTTCTGTTATATGTGTTCTATTTTATCTTGCTCAAATCGTTTAATCTTCCGCAAGTTTGATTGTAGAAGTAGATTAAGTATTTGGCTTTAGTATATTGCATTATCAGGTTAATCTACAGTCATAATTTCTACAGGAACCTTACCCAGAGACACTGTAGGGACAAGTATCATGCAGCTTCAGAGGTGTAAGACAATGTAGTGCCAAGAAAATAGAGCAAGGTCTAGCCAGGTTATCACTTTCTAATTTACCAGTCGTTTGGTATAGGAGAAGGAAGGTATAAACATACAAGAAATAGACGGAAGGTCTCATCAGTCTGCTCAGGTTTGGAGACAGATCTACTCAGGGTTAGAGGAGAAGTGCCTTACCTCACCTTATTAGAAAAATATTAGTGCCTTACCTGACCTTACATTCCCCTCCCAAGCTGGCAGTATGGAAAAGCACGAAATATAGAAGAACTGGAAGCGAGTGAGGAAAAAGGGAGACTGAGTACTATCAAAATGATAGCGAATTCATAAGTGAAGAAACTTATAACTTATGAGAAGGGAGGTCAAACTTCCCATGGTGAATGAACAGAAAGCATAGCAATGGGCGGCTTATCATTAGAACTGAACTAGTTTCAATGACATTTGTTTCAAAACCTATGATATCTATGACATTTGTTCTGCTAAATGGAAACATATAAAGGTCATAATGGGGCACATATGAACAGATGCAATGAATAGATGCGACATTGGTTAAGCTAATTTAACAGAGGTTAACGTAAATCACATCATTTATACATGTTCCTTGCTAATAATTTATTGTGAACACATTTCATTTCGTCCAGCATTATGCATGCCAAGTACTCATACGTGTAAGTTATTGTTTTTATATAATACAGTTGTTGTCAATAAAGTTCTATTGTCTGAAAATCAATTAGTAGTGACCTGAACCCTTTCGCTTTTACTTCACCCCGAATTTGTTTGTGCACATCAAGTAAGTATAATCATCAGTAACCTTAACATCGATTTGATCAATCTTGTAATTTATGAGTAAATGGAACAATATGTCTTCCTTTGATGTTTTTCTAGTCAAGTAATTTTTTTGGCTTTTGCAATTGTTATAGTTGTGCTATTCTTCTTAGTTTTCCTTGGAATATGTAAAGATTTTCCTTATCATTCAGGCATATTTTCAATGCACCTATATATCTCTAGCTTGTAAACACTGCCAATGTTATTAATATGCACAGTGATTTTTGTTACAGAGTAATCATATGCATTGTTAGGTTGGTTTAGCCTTTGCTCTGGTTTGCGACCTTAGTACATAGTTATTTTTGATATGTTGACTATTTGATCAATCAAACAAACAATCATAAATAATGCGTTGTGCATCTTTATGTCTTGATGGGCATCATCAAGGAGCCATAATAGCTTGTGAGACTACTTAAGAGTGTTTTTCCTCGAGTTGTTTCTAATAGTCACCTAGTTTTTACAAGTCCTTGAAATGTGTGGGATTATCTAGATATCTCCCCAACTCAAAGATTCTATGAATTCTTTCCTTGCTCAGTACACTTTCATTCTTTAACAACTGCTCTATTCTTCTTAGTTTTCCTTAAACTCTATAAAGGTTGTCCTTAGCCTTCAAGTTATCTTTCTAGTCTACCTCTATATCACTAGCTTGTAAACACTACTAATGTTATTGATATGCACAGTGATTTTTGTGGCAGAATAATCATATGCATTGTTAGGTTGGATTGGCCTTTGCTCTCATTTGCAACCTTAGTACATAGTTCTTTGCCTTCCCTAGGTGCACAATGTCATATAGGTGGTAGGTGTGCTCCTAATATAGATAAGGTGGGAATGATGCCCACTTATGAGGAATTCTCTCAAGTATTCGGAGTAAGATCTCCTGCTGGGACCAATATCCAAGGTGTTTTCAAGTGTAAGTGCCTGACACACTATCAGGTATAGATGCCCAGTGTGAAGGGTCAAAGGGATTGACATCCAAGTTACTAGGTGTTGGCCTTGAATTTAGCACTTGAATTCCGTTATAGCTCACTTTATAGTTGCATAAGTTCTTGCATGAAATTCGCCTTTCATATCCTCAGTCTCACTCTAAGAAACTCAAAAGAAAGCAGTAAATGCCAAAAAAGGAAGGATAAAATCCTTGAATTCCACAGGAAAGATTCTAAATTGTATGTCAATTTTACATTTGATTTGATATTGCATTATAATTTTGTACATAGAATCATAAGTTGGATGATTTTGTTATGTTACAAATAGCACGTCGATACTTTCATCTGCGGATCATTTTTGTAGGTGAGATTTTGGATTAATAAGCTTGAGCCTGCATCATCTCCGACAATCTGTAACTTGTTGACCCCATTTTATTTTTTGATCCCTTCTGCAATTTGCAGTAATCATTTGAACCAATGTTCTCAAGATGATGATAAATAAATTTTAAAGCTGCTAGCTATTTAGTTTGCTGCTAAATTAATCCTCTATAGATTTTCGTTTCCTTGTGTCACATAACTATTTTGTTGTATTTTCTACATTATTTTTTTAAGAATAAATTCATATTGATATTTTAAGTAGAAATCAAATTTACATATATTTTTTCCTTACAAGCACTCTAAATTTTCATCATGTGGGATTCCTACCAGTTCGTCATCCCATCTAGGGAAGACCGAGGCCACTACTAGAACAACATCTCTTCTAGTTTCCTTGCAGGGTTGGGATTATATATTTCAGAAACATAATGTAGGCAATTTACTAATTTAAGGGAAGGACACAAATATCAACTCTTTCATTGCAATCTCTCTATATGCTATTTTGGGCTTTCCCAGCCTAGGACAAAATAGTGTCCTTTTTTGCTTCTAGATCCTTTCACTTAGTCCTGTGTTGACAGTGCTAGACTCGCCAACATGTCAGGGGATCTCCCTGGTAAGAATTCCCAATTAGACCTCAGACCGTTTGGTGTAGGAGTCGCAGCAGTGGGTCATACGGTAATGCCTTGACCGCGATTTCGCACAGAGGCAAGTAAGATGTCCCTGTTGGTAGCAAGGGCGTGATAGCTACAATAAGTCAAGGAGGGTGCATGAGAGGTTCTAACACACGGAGAGTGAGATGAGTGTGCCCCTTGGAAACCCGTAATAGTATGCGGCTTGGAAGGGAACACACGAGTGAAGATACATCACAAGCTAGAAAGCAAGATAGCGAGAAATCCAAAGTGATGGTTAAACCAAGAGCACATTTCAAAAATATTCATACATACTTATATAGAATAGCCCATAAATGCATGCGTAAGAAATCCAATACATATATCATTTAGAGTAAACTAGATAGCATAGAATACAATACAACATATGCATGAAACATGTTGGCTCTTTTATATTAAGAAGTGTAAGTTCCAGTCATACAATACATCCATGTCCAACCACTAGTTCTAATAGTGAAATGTTACAGCCACAACTGCCTACTATTCCAAAGAGATATACTAGCTCTACACAGTGGAGAAGCCAAGGTATGTTACAACATTGTCCAAGATTTCTCTAAGATACTCCTATCAATGCTTGGCTGACCAAAAGCCTTACAATGAGTTATGAGGGACTATTTATAGCAAAGGGTGGGGTGGCCCTTGTCATTCCCCTTTGTGACAGTTCATCTACCCTCATGACTCTTCATCTACTCTATGACTGTTACATCCAACTATTGACACTTGAACTTACACTTGACAATCAATGCACATGTAGCCATGTGAGACAAAATGGCTTGAGCAAGCGATGCAAGGCATCCCTTTGACTCAGACAACCATGGAAATTCCAACTCTTCGACATCCTCATGAAGATCGACAATAACAAATTGATGCCAAGATCGGTAGTCCACGATGGTGCCTGTGTACTCTAAGGTGACATCATTTTGGAACCTGGCTCTTGCCTTCATAAAATCTGGGCACCCTGAACAGGCTCCTCTGTCCAACTCGTCTGATAGCATGTGCATCATTTTCTTCAACGCAGTCGAACCAGCGACATACTTGTGCATGGTGTCTGCATTGATTGGCAAGCCTGGGCTGGTGGCTATGCGCATCAACTTGTCAAAGTACGAGTCAAGCTCTAGTCAGACCTATGCTTTTGTCTTCACCTAGGTGAGATTCTCAATAGATGGGATCACATGTGTGCACACCACAACATCCATACTCTTGAATACACGTTCATGGGAAGCCTGTAGACTACTGATGAGTTACAGGAGCTCTTCATAGTTTTGGATCTAAATTTGGATGCATGCCTTCAGCTTGACTGCTTTTGGCTTCATCATATTAGTCAAGTGAAGCATGGCCCCCTTGTATTTCATTTTCCATGTTTTCATGTAATCAACAGCATCATGCACGTTCGATAAGATACGTGCTCTTCTAGCACATTACTGTTGCCATTAGTTGAGATGGACAACTACCTTATGCATGGTACCAAACTTGGAATGCAACGCTCGCATGACTGTGTCAAGGGAAAATACTTCATCCAGTATTTCCTTCTTCAATTCTACTCAGGTGGATGTTGTAACTAACTCTCCTCCTTGCTTGGTCGTCTGTAGCTCCTTTGCCATTCGCTCATTCTCAACTATCTGAAACAAAACACTCGAGCTAGTGGCTTCGGCATATGCTCTAGTAGCATCGAGAATTGTTGTTGGATTTGTGCACATCAAACACGATCATTTGTTCCTCGAACTGTGCAGGAGATGTATGATCTTCTAGAATTGACACTCTGCGAAATTGTACAACTCTATGTTGAGACTCGTCGAATGAGATGTTGTGCATATCTCCTTCCAGTTGATCTCCAAGGATCTCAGTGTGTCTCCTTGGTAGCTTGGGACTCGCTCGTCTTTTGGATGCAGTGAAGCTGGTGGGTCGACCTCTTGGTGGTGAGGTATGAGGTCGATGTCTTGCTCTAACTCCTGCCACTCCATATATGTATCCATTTGTTCAAGTGCTCGCTCTATCTCTTAAGCAAAGTCCTGCTCCTGTGATGGTTCACCCTCTTTGCCTGATGCCAACTGTTGTGATGAGTACGGTTGATGTTTCATTCGTGTGCACAAGTTGCACCCCCTATTATACATGTTCTTTTTGTGCTTCCTTCTCCTGTCTACATAGCTCCTATTCCTTCCGGAGTTGCTCCTTCAACTCATGCAACTCTTTCTTTGTTTCCTCCACTCTCCATTTCTCTCTATGCCTTTGCGCGTTTCGCTTGTCACGTGGTTACCTTTATAGCCATAACTGATTTTTTCACAAGGGGATTTGCTCGGAACTTGCAACTTTTCTCTTCCTCCATGTGATTGACAATATTTCTCTTACCCTTTTCATGCACTAGTATGTTCACCTCTATTGTTGTTGTTGCTTCTAGTGCTCTCTAGGATGTTGCTTCACATTGCTTCGCTAACCATTCAACGGAAAAGCCGACCGTTCATTGAGTCTGGAGGAGTTGTAACAATATCTCCATGGGTCCTCCTCTGCCCAATGACATGCCCCGTGGATCCAGTTGAATTGTACTCTCACGCAATGATCTTTCACAAGACAATGTGGGTCATACATATTGTAACTTCAGAGGTTGAATGGATACATCTTCATTTGCTCAGCTTGGACATCAGCAGGCTTGAAAATCTGGATCTTGTATAACCCAATGCGTAGTGGAAGAGCAAGCCAAGGTGCCTTCTTCTTCCAGTGCAACCTAGTTGTCAATCTTGTCGAGATTTGATATGCTACTTCTTGCATGACGAGTCTGTCCAAGGCAAACTTCGGTAGAACATGTGGAGGCTTCTCCATACTGTACATCTGTATGAAGGTGTCGGACAGTGAGGCATACCAATAAGCTATGTCTATCAGTGCATCCATTACTTCCTTTGACATGTAGGGTGGATCTTGTTTGAATATCATCTTGTAAACCAAGGTGACAAAATGATTGGACAGTTGTGTGATAACTCCTTTGAAGCTGCATTCGGACATTATCTTACAATAAGTGTTCACAATAGTCTCCATCGGTGTCCAAGCCCACTTCAAGCTCGGGAACTCCTATCGAGGACAGATTGCATCCAAGATGTAGGCAGACATGTAGATCTCTACTTACATACCTTTGGGCAGTTGTCGAGCCCTTGTTACCTGTTCCTTCAGCTGATGAGCCAACATGCTGGACCATTTGCATGCTTTGTCTTCTCTTCTCAGTTGGTCCAACACGATCACCCAACTCTGTGGGAAGGTTTCCATGCTTTCTTGGCCATACAGTCAACATGCAAAGATGACCAATTATTGATACACCTTCCGCAGTATCTTCGTCTTATAGACCTAGTTGGGTGTCATCCTAGAATTAGCCGGCTCTTTCACCTGGTTCTTCAAAATGTCTTTGGAGTTGGAATTACTATTGGGTAAGTTGAAGTGTGTCTCCATGATGGTCATAGGCTCTGACATCTGATACATCTCATCATAATCCTATGCCCTTAAGGTAATAATCTTCGTCCCGCTGACACTGCTCAATGTCATCATCTCGAGAACAGTGTGCGAGACGATCCAATGTGTCATGTCCACGCATGGGAGCACGGGATACCTGCATGCAATCCGGTACAAGCCGAACTTTTGGATGTTCACATAGACTTGGAGATCTTCAAGGTCTTCCCCAAATGTGCCTACAAATGCATCATTGATCTCTTTCAATTTCAGCGTGACACCCTTGTCTACAATCATCTTGGTATCTTCATAGATCGGAAGATTTGCAAACGTGCGCTCAAATTTTGCTCTAGTTGCACTTTCATCAGCGTCCTTTGATCCTGCTCCCTTGGAGGCAAGAAATCTGTTAGTGAAAACCAAACCAAACTTGAGGAAAGACATGCAACATACCTGGGGATTAACTAGAAAGGATTGTGCAATTTCTTCTAGGAGGTTGGCTGACTCGCTCCTAGAACTGTGCAAAAGATAGTCTGAGCTGTCTAGGGAGGTTCGTTGGTTGTTGGATTTGTGCAATGCGTTATCTAGGTTGGCCAGCTAGCTGTCAGAATTGCGCAATGCGCAATTTCAGCTGGCAATGGTTGCAAGCCCAGTGACTACATTCCGTAATTTTTTTTGGGCCAATAGTCACTGTCCATCAGAATTGCGCAATGCAAGACTAGAGAACATCTCCTAGGAAGAAATGCACATTTCCTTAGAGGAAGACAGAGCCTTCCTTCTCAATATTGTGCAATGTTGTCTTAGTGAGGTAGATTCCATGCCAAGGCTGCCCAGACCCCCCGATGGGCAACTGAAAGAAAATGTGAAGGTGAATGCATGGTGATAATGAGTGTAAGCATAAGCAAATGATCGTGCATGCAACAGTGAATGAACGATTCAGAAAACAGAACAACATGCTTGTGGGTGAAGCGAGTCGCCGAATCAGCGACCATTCATGCAAAACAATTTCATGCATGCGACAATAGTGAGATGGTAATGAAAATTGGAAAGGTGCTAGTACAAGCTAGTATTCATGTAAACAATAGCAAGCATTCACATAAATCAAGAAAACATCACTCACACAAATGAAACACAAAAATCGACCGAAATGCTACAAAAGACAAGTTAAAACCACTTACCCGTGAATAGTTGAGTTGGATGTGTCGAAGAGTCCTGGATGTGCTGTGGGATGTTAGAGCTCCAATATCGATGTGATTAAATGAGCTCTGATGCATCGAATAAATAAGTTTGAAGCTCATGACGCACATGCCACAAATCTAGGAAAAAGCGACACTTGGAGGAAAGATTCTAAAACAATATTTGCATGTAACCTCCAGCTGCTAAAAATGGCTCCCTAAAATCTAGGGATTCTTTTTGCATGTTGCTTTTTCTATTCCAGGAAAAAGCAGCCCATGCATGCAAGTCAATTTTTCTTAGTCCCGGGTGGAATCAGTCAAATCAACTGCACATGCAATAGTTTGCTCAGTTGGGAGGAAAAAATGTGCATTTTTGGGAGGGAGTTGGGTTGGCTGCCCAGGAGATTTGAGCAATTTCTGGGCAGAGCAACTGACTGCTGCCCACGATTTCGCAATTCCTAGGCTGAGCAGCCCCGCTGGGAGGAATTGCACAAATTTCTCAATGAAGCTTGACTGACAGATTTGCGCAATTCTGGAACCTAGCAAGCTGCCAAATAGAATTATGCAATTTCTTGAGGGATTTGCTCAGCCTACAGCTAGACCAAGTTTGAAGAAACAACCTGTGAGGGGGATGCAACAAGCCTTGATGGATAGGTTTTCATTCTACAAGAAAATCATTGAAGCTTCTGTACTTGACGAAGCAAGACAGGTTGTTGTGAATGGTTGGTAGGGAGGCTCCAAAACAAAGCTAAGGAAAAGTTTCGGAGGGTGATTGTAGCCACTACAACATCCTGCTAATAAGCTCACTCCACTGTCGATTTCCATATTGATGCAATTTTCCCTTCAAGATATTTGAGTTTTTGATTCGATCTCCTTTCTGTTTGGACCATTACTTTTGCACCAATTTTTATTTTATCAAATTCTCGTCAATTGTGTCATGCTATACTCCTCATAATAGTGCTTGAAAGTAACGCAACCCAGTGATCAACTCACTGAGTTCAACCTTTCGTAGCACGTGAAAACAAAACTTATCTATGTTATTTATTCAACTTTCCCATAGTAGTATAGCATAGGCCAGCAAGGCTTATCCATGCAAGTCCAAGGTCAACATTTTTATGAATTCCAGACATAGATATGCAATTGAAACTAGTCCATAGTAGCATAGGCTAGTACTTACCCATGGTGATATTGTATGTTAACTAGGTTGAACCAGCAACAACATAAGAGTTTACATAGGCCTTCATAGTCATAGACTTCAGGTTGATATGGGTAATTTCTCAACTATGGGAGTAGGCTTGGGTTAAGGGCATACCCACCTAGGTAAAGTTCATGTTGTTCATAGCAAGTAAGTCTATATGGAGACATCATATATTAACCATGTCATTTAGGTGTTCGACCGCTATGAGGTCTGCAGGCAAGTGTAAATGTCTCTATGATTACATCATATATGAACTAGTAGAGATGGTTACATGGATTGTGCATCTTTGAAGCCATATTATATATGAATCACTAGCATTGTTCTTCATGGTTCCATGTCTAAAGAATTGTGCCAAGTAGATAGATATTTCCAAAATCAAATTCGTAAATTTATCCATGGAAATATCATGTATAAATGAGTAGAGTGGATATGGCTCTGCAAGGAGGTAAATTTCATTGCAATGGCCATTAGCCCAGCTCTGGCATCAACAGCACCTAGTATTTTTGGTAGTGGATCATATCCACTAGAGAGAGCATCAACTAGCCTGATAACTCATATGGCCTATGGGAAAGTTCGACCAATCTCTCCATGTAAATTCAACCTGTATGGCCACATATATTAGGCCTTGCCAGCTTTGGTTGTTGCTTTTTGTAACCAAGTATCATTGTATATCAATTCAATGAGATGGTAAGGCTTCACCTTGTCTCCTTCACATGCATTAAGTTCTTTTTCAGTGTCCACTTCAATAACCCTGCTAATCCTCTACTCCGTTTTGTTGTCTTGTCATAGCAATGCCAAAATGAAGTCAAAATCTATGTTTCTAGATATAGCCAGCAACTAATTTTGAAAACAAATCGATATTTTTGGTTAAGCCAAGTACATACAAAAATATAGTAAACTCAAGGATATCATTTGATGGCATTTGGAATGAGATGGATCATCGTCCTACAACTGGATAGGTAGCATCATAACCAAGTTCCACTTGCATGCATGCTTGCCTCCTGCTCCTGAAGTTTCCTAAAGGCTCTCATACTATAGGTCATATGTTTCGAGGCTTTACTGTCCACATACCAGTTGTGACACTATAAACTGTGTTATATAATAGGCATGAGACCATAGGTAAGTGTGTCTTAAGCTAAATAAGCTATTATTTGATTAAATGAAATCTCACATGGTGATATTGTTTTATTTTCTTTTTCTCTTGATTTTATTTGTACATGTGTTTACTAGTTTTCAGTAACATGCAATTGTATTTGGTTCTAAGGTACTCTATAATGCTTTATAAAGGGCGAGGTCTTTGATAGCATAGCCAAGGAAATTAAATTTTAAAATATAAAGAGCATTCTAAAATAGCATTATCACCTTTTTGTAGGGGGCACTCTCACTCTCTTTATGGAGATCAACCTTCACACCACTCTCCTTGGAACTATAAGACTTTACAAAAAAAGGAAGTGACAAATTTTATTTCTATTCCTTCCCTTCACTTTTATCATGGATTGTTTCTAATATTTACCTTCTTTTTACAATTCCATCAAATCACGGAGGACAAGAGAAAGGTAGTTTTCTTTCAGGATGCCTATAGCGTTTGAAGATGTGTCAAATTTTTGTTGCGCTTTCATAGCTTTTTTCTTCTTGCTTGTGTTTATTGTTTTTTATTCACAGACATATGGAAGTATGTTTGCATATTTGCAGCTCCATGCTCTTAAAATTTGGGCTCTTTCTAAGCTTTCATGACCTTTGTCATTGCATCCTTACTTAATATTGGACTTTTTACATCGAAACCACCACAATTGTCATAAATATCCTAAAGCTTCAAATCCTTAACAGTATAAAACTTGAGAAAAAGTAGACTTTTGAAATCTTTTGAATTCCTCTCATTCTACCTTTGAGAGTTTATAGCTCCTTTTAGACATCAATTTCATCATGTTTTAGCTCATTTACGTTTTTATCTTTTGAGGTAATATCCCTTTCCAAGTCTTCTATTTCATCTTCTTGTTCTTTTATTGCAGATTGCAAAGTTGCAACTTCATTTTCCTTGAGGTTATGCCCATTATAACTACACTATATTAATTGTACATGAATCTACAGAAAATGAGTAGAAAGCATATAAGCACTATAAACAGATATTATATGTTAGAATTTATAATGCACCTTGACTATCAAGGGTTGATCTGCATCAATCATTTATTTTTGAACTTCATTCATCTAGCACGCTATGTCTGTGTACTAATCATCAATTCATGCACTAATTATGAATATTTTTTTTCTTGAGTGTCTTTTATTGGACCAGTTCATTGGATGCTCACATTGGCAATCTGAACACCTCAGTATGCATTTCCACTTGCAATCTGAACAACTGAATACACATTTTCACTCTAAAGGTACACAATAATTACTTCATGTTCTACATCAACTTTCATTAACTCTCACATTAGCAATCTGAACAACTCAGTACACATTTCCATTTGCAATCTGAGCAGGTGAATAGACATTTTCACTCCAAAGGTACACAACAATTACCTCCTATTCTACATCGACTTTCATTGTTCAACTCAATGTTAAGATACTATGGTTTATAATTGCATTGCATTACTAAACATATAATTGCATTGAGCTATTAGGCGTCATCATGACATATGCTTTAGCTGAAAAAGACAAATTGGAATTAGTCTTAGAAAATCATAACTTATTTCGCGTGAACAAATTCTTATATCTGATTGGAGACTGTTTGTTTGATAGTTTAGA
Source organism: Pinus taeda (assembly GCA_000404065.3). NCBI lineage: Eukaryota > Viridiplantae > Streptophyta > Pinopsida > Pinales > Pinaceae > Pinus > Pinus taeda. The sequence goes on from APFE030320549.1 coordinate 43,029, forward strand.
ACTTTTACTAGATTTTTGATACACATCATTAGAGTGAAGAAAACGAACAATAGATTAATTTAGAAACTATCTAGAAAAACAAGATAGAGAAGCAATTTTGTCTTATGAACATGAACTCCATGAAGAGTCATTAAAAGAAATGCACAACATTAGCAGTCATGGATTATATTTAGACAAAATATCTAGATCAATGTCAACTGATATACCACTAGAAGCTAAAGGGCTATGGGGAGATATTTTTTGTATCCATTGGCTATCAAATTGGTTGAAAATTCCAATTAGAGTTTGGTCGAAAACGAACATGAGAATTTCTTTACACTTTAATTCAAGTGTTGGAACAAATACTTGCGACATATTATTCCATGAAAAGGATCCTCTGAATGGGCACTTTGAACCTTTCCACTAAACAAAATAACATAGAAACATGTCGTCTTTGAAATAAATAAATAAAAGATACAAGTCAAATAAAGATATCTCATGCTAAGTCTAAAACATCTCTGTAGAAATTTCACCATAGATTAAACTGATTATGCAATGTACTAAAGCAAAATACTTAATCCACTTCTACAATCAAACCTGCAGAAGCTTAATCGATTTTGAGCAACATCAAATAGAACGTATATAGCAAAGAAGAAGATTCAATCACACATGAAACACAGAAGAATACTTTGGGGAAAGCCTCAGGTAAAAACCCTGCTATCTATATTATCATACAAGTGGAAATATCTCGGGATTACACAATGTTTTAGCTCACAAGCTATCCAGCTCTCAGTACAATCCCTCACTGATGCTCATAGACAAAATAGACAACACATATGCCTTCCTTTAGTCCTCCAAGCCTCCTATTTCCTTGCGCAGTTTCTCATGGGTCCTTAAGCTGCCACTTGTGTGTAATTCACCTCACACACTACTCTGACCTCTGAAATAACTGCGCAATCCTGAAGGAATGAATTCCTTCTACATGGATGAGTTTCTTTTATAGGAAAATTCCTCCAATTGATAGTACAATGTCCTTGTCTTTAATCTCAACTGGGTCTTTCTCTGAACTAACATTTATGGGTTATTTATGAGAGAATATTCAGTTATCTGGAGAACACTAGTTGCATGCATGCATGCATTAATTGACTGAACTCTCAATTAGTTCCACAAACTGTTTGGAACTAATTTAACTGGACTTAACTCAGTGAACTGAGCTAACTAATTACAACTCAAATACAACTCATCCATATCTCCTTAATTAAGGGATAATCTCCTTAACTTAAGGGATAACTATTGCATGTCTTCACAAAGACTTCATGTTTGATTTTCTCCAACTAATTAACTCAAGATGAATTAATTAATTATTTTTCAAACAGCTGTTGAGATCAAATTCGAATTTTAGTTCTCAATTTTAATTCAGGGACTAATTAAAATTGGGATATATCCTTAAACGCTATCTATAGCAATGTTATTTTTTGCATTTTCATTTTTAGCATTCCTTGTTGTTATTTTCCACACTAGTACCTGAAATTCTATTTATAGCTATGTTATTTATAGCATTTCTATTTTTAGCGTATCTTGTTGCTATTTTCAACAATCTCATGCAAAAATCAACACAAATACTAAGGACATCGTGATGTTTCATTCAACACATTCTTCAAAAAACAATATTGAAACACAACCTGAAGCAGAATGTCAACTTGTTGGAAGTCAATTCAAACCATCTTGTGACTTAAACAAGCACAAGAGAAGTTTATCTTTGTGTGTGCTTAAGGACATTACTCAGAAAATTTTGAAAAGGTAAAAAAAAATAAGGCTTGGATATAACACAATCACAATGTTAGATGCATCTATCTGAGACACCACTTGCTTCAATAATATTCTGTCCCTGTTTTGTAAAGCTACATGTATGTTGCCCAATTACAACAAATCAGCCATTATGCATGTGCCCTATTTACCAAATGAGCAAAGACATGCTCTTCATCAATTTCAATTCACGAGGCAAGACATGGAGGCTCGTCTCAAGTATCTTGGATTCAGACTCAAGCCTAATGATTACCACATAGCAGACTAGACATGGCTCATTACAAAAATTGAAGGACGCACCAAAATCTGGTAGCAGAGATGACTATCTAGAGCAGGTAGATTGACACTTATAAAATCTGTATTGGAGGCCATACCAATATACTGGATGGCTCTGGGCTGGATACTGAAAGGCATCATCAACAGAATACAAAAAATATGTTGTAGATTCTTATGGAGAGGGAAACATGTTGGTAGGACATTTGCATGGGTAAAATGGGAGAGAATTGGAAAACCAAAAAAATGGGGAGGATGGGGCATAAAGGATCTGAATATATTTGCATCAGCTCTTGTAGCAAACATGGGTTATAGATTATCACATCTGATAGCTTATGGAAAGAGGTGGTTTATCACAAATATATATACCCACTATCAGTTATGGAATGGATTTGTAGGCCGGATAGGGGTATTACTATTTCCTCCATCATATGGAAAGCTATCACACACTCCATATCAGTCATTAAGCGAGGATTGACATGGTGGATTGGAACTAGTGAGTTCGTTCAACTTAGCGTTGATGCTTGGGCGAGATGTGGAAATGCACATTACTACCACTGGAGCTCAGGTAGTATCTTGAACTGGAAGATATCACAAATATATCTCATAATGCATATGGGAGGAACACATCATGGCTCTCACAGGCATGGTTATTTGCATAGGACCTCATGTTACCGGAGAAATGGAGTATGGATTAGAACAGATTCATAGGGGCACTAGAAGAGACACATGTTAAGGTTACCAACCGGGAGGATGAAATCATATGGGATGCGACACCTTATGGCCGATACACTTCCCGGCATGGATACACTTTCCTTATATCGGAACAGGAACCTATGGTGGCAGATTGGTGGTGGAAACATCTCTGGAAACTTAAGGCACCTCATAAAGCCCGATTGTTCATGTGGTGCATATTATCAAAGAAAGTGCCTACTGATGATAATCTCAAACTTCAAGTCATTCATGGACCATCTCAATGTTGTCTATGCAAGGAATAGGCTAAACACCTAGACCATCTCTTCCTTCACTGCCTAGTGATGAATCGAGTGTGGCATCAGATATATATCTCCCTTGATATCAAGATCATATGGAATGGGAATCGACTCACAAATTCTTGGCAAAATTGGTGGAATTCAGCAGCATCACAGAAAATTAGAAATCTCCCCTTGCTAGTCTATTGGGGTATTTGGTTGGTCAGGAATCGATCCATATTCCAAGACTCTCCCTTCCTATGGACAATGACTTGAAATCAAATTGTCACATTATATCACTTGATTCCTGAGGAACTGGCATCAAAACCCTCCCGAGTTATTACACCTGAAGTAATTGATCGTACCTTCCCATTGGCATACTTTGATGGATCGGCACAAGGCACTAGATGTGGGGGTGGAGTAGTACTATACATAATAGAAAGACATTTCTACAACTTCAAAATGGGATTAGGAAAGGGACACCAACAATTATTCTGAACTCAACAGTCTCAAACACCTTCTCATTTTTGCACTTCAGAAAAACTACAACAGGATTCAGATCTTTAGGGACTCAAAACTAGTTATCAATTGGATCAACTTTGCATCTCATTATCACATGCACAAACTTGGGGGATTACTGGATGAATTCATTACACTAAAATCACATTTTTATTTTATTGTATGCTTGCATATATACAGGGAAAGGAACATGATTTACGACAATATTTCCAAGGAGGATGTGCAACAATACAGGGGGCAGTGGATAATTCATGAACACCGCGATCAGTATATATACAATACTTCCATTGGCCTTTCATCGAATATGATGGGGGATTTTCTGAATGATCTACCAAGATCATTTGGTGGTTTATTTCTTTGTTTATTTCTATTGAACTATTTGACTAGTTTATGATGTTAGTTACATGTATATATTTATGTCTTTTTATGTATATATTTATGGACCTATATGAACATGGCACTAGATAGATCGCTTGGTCCATCTTTGATATTTTTCATATCCTTTATACAAATGATACAACATTTAATTTTCTTTTTGATAATGGAAATTATGATTTTTTTTTCTTGTGAAAGAAAACACAATCACAATGAAACAAGAACTAGTTCTAGAAAACCTAGAACATGTTAGTGACACAATGAGATTTCAGTCACTTGGACATTTGAAAAAACATATTAGAAATAGATCACAAAGAGAATTTTTAACTTCTTATGCCTCAAGCAAATAGACAAAAAGATTATCTCTGCATTTGCTTAAAGGCGTTATTCGAAAAAAATTGAAAACACAGAAAATAAAACTTGCATACAACACAAGAACAATGAAACAAGAAGTAGTCATATAAAATTTAGACTACATCGCATCTACAACAACATCAAAGGATCTTTCAAGACAGACAAAGAGATCAAGAAAACATTTCCATTGATTCCATCAAGATCAATGAACAAATCAGTAGAACTATCAAAGTTTGAACATAAATATCGAACAAAAATAAGTGACACACCTATTTTCAATTGTTCATCATGTGAAAGAACTTTTTCAAAAGAGATGCTTGCTTGGTGAAACAATTAAATCAAACAACACAAGAAAACAAGATTACGAAACTATCAAATAGTTTCGAAAGTGCCAAACCTAGTAGTGAAAATGCCTACATTTGTAAACATTGAAAAAAAAAACATTTGAAGGTGATACAATTCCTAAATATGTAGTTCCTGAACAAATAAGAAGAAACAATGCCACTAAGACACTCACACGACTCACTAAACTAGAAGAAAGACTAGTTGCATTAAGATTTCCCTTCTTGCAAATAAAGGAAATGGGTCATCGACATAAAAAACCACAACTAGGCTTAACTGGAGGAGTCATTAATGTCCCCACTAACATTTCTAGAATTCAATCTGCATTGCCTTGAACTATAAAATACACTGACACAGTGGTAGTTGTTTTCAAAAAGAGTTTAATATTCAAAAGTTCTTATGCATTTGGTTGAGTTCAAGTTCACAAAGTCATGGAAGCATTAAAACAACTATGCAAAAGAATGCTTTACAAGCTAGAGAACGCTACCATAGATGACAATTAGAAGGAACCATTCCTACAAAACCAAGAAGCATATGAAAGTTCAAGCGAGGTTGTAGATAACGAAGACGATAACCAAGAAATTGATGAACCGACCACAAAAACATTGGTTCATGGATTCATTGATCCACATAATGTCCATGACCTTGTAAATAAAGAAATTCATATCACACCTACTACAGGATACATTCCATTATGGATTTTCAAAGATAAGTACTCAAAAGAGATGAGTTTTCCATCACTTTTCTATGGCAATAAATGCCCAAGCGATATGTCCAAAAACTTTATGTATCAAAATAGTTGTCAGTGGGAAGTCCTTCATAAAAACCACGATATTTCTTATCATACAACTAACCTCTTCTATAAAGAAATTCACATTATCATAAATCGGGTATTGAATACAATGTGGATTAGAATTAGAAAAGGCCGGTTAAAGGGTAGAAAACTAGTTGCAAAAGATGTAAAGTCAAAACCGAATCTGGATCACATTTTGAAGTCTGAAATTAGGTACATGGACTTAAAAACAATTCTCACTTCAACTGACTACCACCAGCAAATGCGCAACAAACTCTATTCAATGATTCGACGGCTAGGCCCATCCACTTTCTTTGTGTCCTTTAGTAGTGCAGAGCATCTTTGGGATCCTCTAATGAGTGTGTTGAGATACATAAAACAAAACACTAGAAGACCAAGCACAAATGAACTAGACGAAAATGAGCCTTTCTCATTATTAAGAAATGACACTGTTACTTGTGTACGTTACTATAGGTCTAGGAGAGACGCACTACATCAATTGATATCTCATGATCACAAGTACTATGGAGATATCAATAACTACTTCTATGTAACAAAATTCCAAAATCTGGGCTGTGAACATGAATACAGCTTATTATGGATAAAGTCTGTACCAATCTATGGTAAATATACAAACATTGAAATTGAAAATTTCTTTGATAAATACTTGTCAACTAATTCATCACTCATTACAAAGGAGATTAGAGCCCTACAACACCATTATCACACAAAAAGTTGTAGAAAGCATAGAAATTCTAATTGCAAATTTAATTTCCCAATACCACCAATGAAGGCAACAAAAATACTTGAGCCTCTTGAATTTGATAGCTTCTTGGATAGCCTTCGACTAGTACATGATGAATACATACATGCTATCCAATGTACATTAAATCGAACAACTCTATTATTGCAAAGAAAACCAGTTGACACCTAGACAAATAACTTTTCTCAACACATTCCAGGAATTTGGATTGCAAACACCGACTCCCAATTCGTACTTGATTCATATGCAACTGCAATGTACTACAGTTCTTACATGAAAAAGAAGATAAAACACTTACAAGAACATTTAGGAACATACGTGAAGATCATCTCAGAACAAAATCTAACATTATGAATACCATCAGTTCTCTAGGGAAATCTTTGGTCAACTTACAATAAACGTCTGCACAAAAGCAGTGCACATTGTGTTATCGCTTCCACTAAACTCTAGTTCACGGAAGTGTATCTTCATCAACACATCTCCTGTGGAAGGACGCACATTTTCTATTAAAAGAAAAAATGACTTGCAAAAGGAAGCAAACGACTCAAAAGACATAATGTGCCCATCAATCATTGACTATTATATTCTACAACCTATACCTATTGAACTTGTACATTTAGAATAATTTTCATCTAGTTATACAAAGAAAGGAAAAAAACAAAAAAAAAATCAAGTAGACCATATGTCATTCAATGTGTGAGATATAACAAATACAAGGACATTGAAAATTATTGTAGAGAACAACTAATGTTATATTATCCCTATCGAGTAAGTGAAATTACGATCAAGCAACATCACCCAACTTGGCAATCTACATATCTTACATTAGAAAAAATATTGAAGGAAAATGAACAGAAGTTCATATTTGTTACAACAACTACATGTGGTGACATAGATGATAGAATGCATGCAATATAAACAGAAACTAAACAAATATTCAAACAGATAGTTTGAAATCAAATGAAATAGAAAGTACAGCATTTGATAAATCCATAGATGACAAATAGTAAAACTATGACTTCCAAAATGGTTTGGAACATTTACAACATACAAAGAACTTTTCTCTGTGATCTACAAGGCCATACGAAATTATCAAACAACCACATATACTTGAAGACATAGAATACTATAATTGTATGCGACAATTAAACACAGGACAAGAAAGAATAGTCATTGATGTTGTAACAAGAAAATTATATAGACCAGATGAATTGATCTATTTGTTATTAACAAGAGGTGCAAGAATAGGAAAGACACACACAGCTAAGACAATTTTCCAATCCTTAGTACGCACAATATTGAGGCATTGCCTTATAACCCATCGCAACTAAAAAGAATAATTGCTGCATACATGGGAAAATCCTCTTTCAATGCTGGTGGTGTCACATTGCATTCTACATTCTATTTTCCCTTTAACAAAGCAGATTTCCCTTCACTAAAAAACGAAAAACTAGACACATTATCAAAGCACTTCCAACAACTGCGTGTAGTTATCATAGATGAGGCACCACTTGTTGGTGCAACAATGCTATACCAAATTGATAAGCGACTCCAACAAATTTTACACATGCCAACTTCATATTTTGGTAATGTTGACATGATATTCTCTAGCGATCTCTACCAGGCAAACCTTGTAAGAGACTCTCTTATCTTTGAAAGCCCAAAAATCAACAAAAACATAATTCCATACAACTTTTGGCTAGATAAAATAAAATGTTATCAATTACACACAAAAATGCGTCAAAAAGACCCATTGTTCATCGATGTGCTGACTAGGATGAGATTAAACATGCAAACAAATGAAGATATTTCTTACATAAATGACAATTTCCATAGGCTCGCACCTTTAAGCCCACTTTTCCCATACATTTTCTATCGAAATAAGGATGTCCATACTCACAATGCGAAAACGCTTTCACTAACAGATGGCCAAAAAATAATGCTCGCTGTAATTGACAACTACGAGATGACCGGATCGAGTTATTTTGCCTTTGATAAAGCAATTGCATTTCCATCAATAATTACAGTAAAAAAAAACATGTTAGTTGAATTATATCCAAGAAACTAAAATACTAATGATGGATTAGTTAACGATGTTGAAGGCATTTTCAGATCCTATTCATCTAATAACAGTAGACCTGACATCGTCTGGATATAATTTTCAGACACAGATATTAGGAAACAACAAAGAAACAAATTCAAATAATTATACAAAATAAATATCTTGCCAAGTTGGACGTCAATCTTCTGAATTGAAAAACCACTAGCAATTTCTCGTAACAAATTACAAATCACTATTCAAAAACAATTTCCAATCCAATTAGCTTGTGCACATACAATACACCGAACACAAGGACTAACATTGGATTAGCTTGCATTTGACCCAACTGGTGTCATAAAACATGGTTTAGTCTATATTGCACTATCACGTGTTAAGACTATGGACTCGTTATACTTGATTAGAAAATTGGCCCAGGAAAACTTCCATGTGAAAAACAAGATATTAGATGAAATGGCATGACTAGAAACAATTGCTACATGGGAACTAGAATTTGCGAAGAAAAGATCTGATAACAAGAATTTTTTACCAATTGCAACTCTAAACACACGTAGTCTACATGCACATCTTAGTGACATGAACGATCACAAAGACTTAATGGACAATATGATTCTTTGTTTTCAACAAACTCATTTGCACATTCCACCAATAAACAAAGAATTCTTGTCATTCAAATTTTCAATTTCACATGCTACACATGGCATCATTACTTGTATAGACAAAAAAATAACGATCAAAGCAACAAAGACATTCTGTAAGAACAAAACTGAACTTATGCTAATCGACATGTACTTTCAACAACCAATTTGTTTAATGAACATTTATGCAACACCATTTGAAAAAGTATATACAATAATACAAATGATTAGAGAAGAAAAATTGCAAACTACACATACCAATTGTGTTTTCTTAGTCATTGGTGACTTCAACATTGACATCCAACTATAAATAGCTCGTAGCAGAAATGTTGTACAATATATGGAAATGGAAAACTTACAAGAAATAACAAGTAAATTATCTTCACGGCGAAAAAAAATAATAGATCATATTTGGACAAGCTTGCCTATCAAACAATGTGAAATCAATGTGACATGAGCATATTGGTCTGACCATATCATATTCTATACTCTACTACAACTCTAATCATAATTTTCTATACAATTTGCTAAACATCCCATTGGAACAAAGTCTATATTTTCCACCTTTTTTGCATCTATTGTTTCCTCAAAGTAAAATCAATGTGACATGGACATACTGGTCTGACCATAGCATATTCTATGCTCTACTACGGCTCTAATCACAATTTTCTATACAATTTGCTAAACATCCCATTGGAACAAAGTCTATGTTTTCCAACTTTTTTTCATCTATTGTTTCCTCAAAGTAATCCAGGTATGTAACAACACATTGAATGGAATTATGGATATGTTTACTATTGAATACAACCTATTTTGCTTGTAAACATAATAGCTTGTAGTTGTGTTATGTACAAATAAACAATATGAAAAGACAACATGGTGACATTGTTGTTGCGGACACCTGCAGCTCCTCTGAACCTAAAAAATTTAAGTAAACATCATTTATGTCTATTCTTGCAAGTCTTCTAACACTGACAATGTTAATTCATATTCATTTAATATTGCTCTACAAACAAAAACAACAAGAAGAGTCTCAAATAAAGGCCAAGCATCAAGAATGTAATGTGATCACAATACAAGAGCTTAAAAGCCTCAAAGTGGAAGCAACCTTTCACGGTGATGTGCTTGTAACATATAAAACAACACTTGATCGAGCACATGGGATGGAGTTGTTACGTGTCGAACTAGTTGACAGCAAAGGAGACATGATAATTACATTGAATGTGCCACACAATATCATTACTCCTGTTGAAGCCAATCTTGTTATTGGCAAAGGAATTTGTATCAAAGATTTTAATATCTCTGCAAAAACAATTTATGACCATGGGGATTGCAGTTTCATATTAGTTTTACATGATAGAAGCACTGTAGAAACAATACCAACCATTTGCAAGGAGTACAAGTTTGTATCAACAACAATAATTAGATAGCTCACAACCACAAGAACTTCGTTCGCAATAGGCTCAGTGTTCGCTCTTGTAACATATGCAAAAGAAGAAGGGATTCAATATGAACTGGACGTCAAAGATTACCAATCTGAAGAAGACAAAGTCATGGCATGTACAAACTCAATCATACATACTTTTTCACATTTACTCAAACAGATTTTAAAGAAACTACTTTCAACACTAATGCATTTTTCAATTTAGGTTTATCTGTTTACTACATTTCTTTTATTTTTCCATTCCATACAAAAACAAATTTCGAGACAAGAAACACCAATGGTGTTGTTTCGAAATCTTGTTAGATAAAAAGAAACTAGATCATTGTGTCGTGCAAATCCACTTTTATAACAACTATCAACTCGAACAGAGCACTTGCAGATCTGAACAAGCTAATTATCTTAAAACCAAAGGTTATTTCAGGTTTCACCAAATATAAATTCTACTAAATTATTTAATGTCCTCATAGCATTTTCTATTCCAATATCTAACACTCCAACTATATTGAAACATGAACCAGGTAGAAGGAATGTTCACAATAGAAAATACTCATGCAGGGCCTTTTGTGATAATTTGTAACAGTTGCTCTTTCCCAGCAGATACATTTGGAACAGTTTTCGAGGATGAAATCCATTGTTCCACATGTAAAAGGTCAACAACATATCAACGTTGTCTCCAATTACAGTGCATTATTCAAACATAAATAAATGTTCAGTACGAGTGCATTCTGAAAAATAGTTTGTTATTGGAGCTTTGTCCATCTTTGACTGACTTGACATATGAAAAGTACTTAGAAGATGGTGTCGATGTTACATACAACCTTCGGGACTTCCATGTACAAGGCAGTTTCATACTAGATAATGAAAATGTCATTTTTGCGTACAGAATGATGCAACTTCACTGTCAAAGAGTGTTCATATCTTCTGTCTCCATTGTAAAATTCACTTTGTATACTTCTATCATGTACTCTTGCAACAAAGATAAATAATCCCAAGAAGACCTTTCCTAAGGCACTCTTTTAGGGGATGTTTTTAGTAGTGTTGGGCTACTTTGTCCCCCTACTCAGAGCCATTGGATTGGTGAAGCTTCATAAAAACCCATCTGTTATCAATCGCTTTCTTTCTTCCTGAAGGCTTCTTCAACTCCCATACACTTCTTCATAAAAGACATTTCCTCTTTTATAGCTCACTGCCAATGCTCTTGTTATGGACTCTGCATGGATTCATCATACATGAGTGGCTCATCCTTTACTGCTATATTCTCTGTCACATATCCGGATGTTTGAAACACAAATGAACATTCCTTCATTCCAACTGCTTGAATATGGGTTTCATACTCATGTGTTGGGTATTTTAATAACTAGCTTCCAAGAAATTGTGCTTGGATGAAATCTCAATCTGCAAGTAACTGCAATTGTTCTATAATTATTTTTTTTCTTTTTACAAGTTCCTTTCTTTGTTATGCAAATCCCATGTGAGCACAGTATTAGCCTCTACCTTGACAAATTGCATCCAATTTATAGTGAAATTGATGTTAAGGTGTCCCAAGTTTATTAAACATTTCATGCAAATTATTATACTACCATATACGTTCGTGGTTGTTGTTTCCTGAATTTCATTATACTATCATATACATTTATGCTTGCATTTTGCCCAATTTCATTATACTATCGTATACACTTGTGGTTGTAGTTTGTTTAATTCCATTTAAAAACAATCAAATTGATGTTAAAGTGTTCAGCTTGTCACTCTACTTGACCTCTTTGTGCATTCTAGTCATGCTCCATTTTAAAAAAGTCAAATTGATGTTAAAGTGTTTAGCATTTCACTCTACTTGACCTCTCTGTGCATTCTAGTCATGCTCATAAAAATGAGAGTGAATTTATCCTTCACCTCATGGCTATGAACATGATGGGATTCCCACAAGGTATTTTGGAAGCCCAATTATCTTTGCAACAATTATGGTGAGTGCTTTGTCTTGGTACTCTTTAAGTTTTATATAATAATTCTATAAAAGGAGAAAACTTTACATTAGATAGACAGCTAATGCATTAACTAGGATGGAATCTATGATAGTATTTTTACACCAAACATATGACTTAAAATGACAAGTTGTCCTAAAGTTTTAGGATAAAAGGTGGATTTTCTCGGTGAATAAATGGAACTATGGAAAGCTTTGGCTTTGTGCTTAGCTTACGCTTACATTATTATGTTATTTTTTAATCCTAACAACTTTTTTTCTTATTATTTAAATGAAGGTTTTGATCCAAAGCCTCAATTCTTTAACGAAATGCAAGTTCTGATATTTGAGTAGACATAATGTTTCTAGGTTTTGATCCAAAACCTTAGCTCTTCAATGAAATGCAAGTTCTAATCTTTGAATAGACATAATGTTTCTTGAACCTAAACCCCACTAACTTTTTGGAGTATATCTTTCTGAAAATGCCTTAATTTGACTTCAACGATTTATTTAACCACCAAATGCTAGTCCTTGTCTTTGGTTAGAAATTATATTTTTGGTAATGCCTCAAAGACAGATTTATCTAAACCTATTTTCAACTATTTTTGAATAAATATGGTATCAGTGAGCCGCTATATAACTCTTCCTTAAAATGTGAAGAACCTATGAATTCTTAGACCACAAGGATATTAATTCATCAAATGTGCATTTGCAAATTAAATCCTGCTCCTTTATTGGAAAAACATACGACCCGTGTCATGACTTAGAAACCAATCACTCATGAATATGGGATAAGCAGTGTGTCTAATTTACTGGACAAAGTTTTTGCCAACAGATATGCACTTGTTAACCAAATTGATAATCCATACGATCATTTTTTTGAGTTTGTTGCTTTTATCACTTCCAGTGAGTGGGCCTGCCACTAGAGGATTTGAACCAACCTTTGATCCATAGGAACATAGCAAGCCAAAAAATTTGTAAAGAAAGAGTTGATTAGAAAATGAATAATGTGATATTCATTTTGACCTTTAAAGTTCCCGGTGATTTTATGGCTTAAGGTACATTGAAGTTTTGTTTTTTGTTTGTACCATCATGGAACATGTGTGTTCAATCAATCTATTTGGGTTATTAAGAGTCTCTTTGTGTATTGTGTCTGTGCATATCCATTCCCACACCAAGAGCTTTTGTGTCTTGTAAAGTTTGTGGATATCCATCCCAAACCCCAATTCCACTTGTGTGTTCAGATCTATTTGGCTTGTAAGTGTTGGAGGTCGAAGGATTGTCAGTTCTAGCTCTAGGGCCGAGACTCTCTCAAATGGACAACCGTAGGTCTAGACAATTTTGTATGGGAAAACTTATCCTTGTATGTCCATGTTGAGGAGTAGAATGGTAGGCCGACTTAGTAGGCTTGTCCCTAACGATGTAAATTTAATAGTTTTCTTTGAACATCCCTTACACCTGTGACCTACGTTAAGATATGGAGCCATGCTTACTTTTGTTGCTCATGAAATTGTGTGCCCATAGATATGTGCAAGAATTTTGAGACTCATTATTCAGCATAGCTCGTAATGGAAGTGAATCCTTACAACAATTCATCTCAAAGTGTGTGTGGGATTATCTACCTACATCTAGCATTATAGCAATCAATCATATGTAATATCTAGTAGGTGCATTCTTTGAATGAATGAGAGAACTCAAGAGATCTTATTTATGAACTCTGTAGACAGTCCATGGGGCTTGAACTTCATGGCTTAATACTTCTTCTTAAATATCTAGATCAACAGATCTAGGAACAAGAACCTCACTAAACAACTCTACTCTAGAGCAACACATAGAGGAACACAGAGCATCTCATACTCATGAATTTCAGACTCCTTTATCTATAGTGTTAGGCTTAGTCCCTCAATCAATATTATACGTGTATTAGATTTCTTGTGAACATTGCCAATGTTATTGATATGCACAATGATTCTTGTGGTAGAGTAATCATATGCATTATTGGGCTAGCTTGGCCTTTGCTCTGATTTGTGACCTTAGTACATAGTTTTTTTTTATATGTTTCCTTGTACTATTGGGATTATATATTTCAGAAACATAACGGACCTTTGCCAATCTTTATGCCACCTTGTTTTTTGAGTTTTGACCTCAATTTTTCAACATCACATTCTAGTTCAGTGATTCACTATGATTGTCATTCTGATAGGTTTGTATTTGGTGAAATTTGGTGGCTCTCCTGTTTCATGAAAGGGACTTGAATTAATAAAGCAACTTCATCATCAAGTTAGCAAACCTTATTGTGAGGCTCGGCTCGAGTAACAAGATTTGCAACTCAAACTAACCGTAATGCACTTCGACCCCCCTGTTGGGTGTGGAGCCTGATTATCTTCTTTATTCAGAGGTATCAAAGCATTGGACACCAGTTCGTAATGTGGAGGCAACGCTGCTCGTAATATTTGTGCTGCAAGGGGGGTCCAGGGGGGCAGCTACGATCTTTGGGAGCCCCCCATTGGCAAGGGATCGAGGGAAGTGCCCCTGAAGCTAAAAATAGATGTAAAATTTCCTTGTAAAATATTGTAATTTTGTAGTCAATTTGGGCCATTCATTAGGTGGAGATCTGGCAATAGAAGTTATGTTTAATTTAGGGATTTTTGCCCTAGAAGGAAACCCCTCGCTATATACAAGGGAATTGTATTGCGTCTATGTATATCTGTATTCTGAGTGAGAAAGAGAGAGGAGATTGTGTGAGAGCGAAGAGGGAATTACAGCGGATCTATTGTCGGTTGTATCTCTTTAGTTTGCTAGATAATATAAAAGGAAGGACTGGCTATTTCCCATGGACATAGCCCAAACTGGGTGAACCATGTATATCTGTATCTCTCTTGTTTTATGTGTTTTATGTGTTTATATTTATGCAATATATTTTATGTGTTACATTGCTTTGTAATATATAATTTTCTAACACCCCCTACATGGCTAAAGTTACACACTCTCTCCTACCCCTTCTCCATCTTACTAAATGAAGATCGCCAGTCCAAAACTCGCGGTTTGGAGATTATCTCGGTCAACTCTAGTTCCACTGTTCCTCTCGCTTAAGGCAGGGACTAGATGCCATGTAACTCTCCTTGTTTTTATTTTATTTGTGGATCTTTTGACTTTATGTATTCAATATGTAAATGTTGTTGAATGGTAATTGTATATTCCTTTATTTTTCACTGTGAGGATTTTGGGTTCATTTGGTTTGTTTCATGGAAACTTTACTCAAACACCTCACAATGTGTGCAAAACATCAACTATACATAGAAATTTTCATATTTAAGGACATATGGTGAATCAAACCTAAGATATGGAACTTTAATTCCATGAATAATAGAAGTTTTAAATGAACGATATTTTTAACTGTTAATTGGATTGACTGAGAATTCAACATGATTTTCCATTGTTTGAGCAAACCCATCTACGACAGATCCAATCGATTTAGATTAACCCTTCTTTTATTTAGAAGTTCGACGAAAATTCAATGTTGAGTTTTGTTTGAATTAAATATTTTCAAAGAGACTAACATTTGATGGCGTTGTCAGCCAAAAAACACATAGTCTTGAAAAGGTTGTTACAATGGTCAAATTGATTTGATTGACATAATCAAGATAGGTATCCGGACAACCCAAGGCCATTTCAATTACTAATATGTTGGATCTTTGGATTAATAATATGTGTATTTACTAAGTTTTATTGAGATTTTATAATGTTTTAATGTAGAAACTCTTTAAATTTTTAAAACTTTAAAGATTTAGAATGACGCTATTTCATTTTGGCATTTTTTTTATGAATGGTTTATTTAATATACACTTGTCAATAGAAATACATTTTATTATAACATTTCATCTTTGAAGGTTAGATAAATATATGCCCTTCCAAATGAAATTAAGACTAACCCTTAAAATTTGAACACTGAGCATAATATTTTTAGTAGTATTCAAAATAGAGGGTTAAAAATTGATCTCAAAGATAGTTATGCAAATTTTTTCTTTTCAATTTAATTAAAAAAATGTAATAAAACTTTTATATATATATGAAATAAACTATGATATTTTGGGCATGTGGTACTGACAAATCATGGTATTGGCATATGGTATTGTAACAAAGCATATTTGTGTGTTAAGGATCTCTATGGTAAAGTCGATATGAATCTTGATGGTTAAGAATCTCATTCATGTTTTTTTAAATGTATCTACGTTTAACTTATATATTAATTCTTTCTATGATATTAATAATAATGATTTAAAACAAAATTATAATTTATTTAATTTTTATTATTTTCTTAATTTTAGTAATGTGAAATGTATTATAAAACCAACATAGATCCTTGTTAACCCCAGCTCTATCAAACGCTGAGAGGGATCAAATATTTTGAGGTGCAAACCTCTTTTAAAGTGCAAAACTTGAAGAAAAGTTTACACCTCAAGAGATTTGATCCCTCTCGAAGCTTGAAATCATAGGTTAACATGGATCTACATTGGTTATTTATATATATGTCATGTGTCAAATCTATACTACACATGAAAGGAATTACACATCTCCTTCATCTTAAGCAACACACGAATAAAATGTTTTCACCACAATTTTTTTTTCATTTGCTTTACACAAT
Source organism: Pinus taeda (assembly GCA_000404065.3). Classification (NCBI taxonomy): domain Eukaryota; kingdom Viridiplantae; phylum Streptophyta; class Pinopsida; order Pinales; family Pinaceae; genus Pinus; species Pinus taeda. The sequence goes on from APFE030320549.1 coordinate 59,947, forward strand.
ACAAACATTGTCTATCTCTATATAAATAAATAGGTGTTTCACATTAAATTTTTTTTTGCTTTTCAACTATCTGGGTAGATCCACTGAAAGGGATGACATCTCATCAGCTCATTAGCATAGTCTAACTCCAAGAGCATCAAGGAGAATTGACCTCATGAACTTCTATTAGCAATATATCTATATATATATATATATATATATATATATCAATTGGTGAGTCATCATGTCATTAAAAAACACCTTGCTAATAGAAGTTCATGAGGTCAATTCTCCTTGATGCTCTTGGAGTTAGAATATATATATATATCACACATTGATTTTTTTAATTAATTAATTTAAATACCATATTAAAAATTGAATAAATTACACATAAAAATAAATAAATTTCCTTTATATCTCTACATATAAAGTTGATATAAATTTATGTTACTTAATATGGCATTTAAATATTTTATTTATGGTTGACACTATTTTTCTTTATATAGTTTTTTTAAATATCACTTTGAACATACATAGTTATGGTATCAATATTATTTTTAAATGTCATGTGTCAACTCCATATAAGTAATGAAGGAATTATACATCTCCTTCATACTAAAAAGTAAAAGGTAATTATAGATGAAATTAGAATTTATTTCACTTTTGATTACCTTATCTCTCTATATCAAAGTGATGTAAAATTAAAATGGAAATTGAAGCATTGTATTTATGGCTCACTGTAAATGATTTTTTTCAATATTATTATTTGTTAATTTGTTTTTTTTTGACAAAAACGGTTAGTATGATATATTGATTCTTGGCAGAAATGCCTCATTTCAGGTTACAATTAGATAGGCATAGCTCATATTTCTCCTCGGCCATAAACCAAATGACTTCGCCACTAGTGAGCCTACAAGTTTTGCAAATTCTATTCCGACTTAAATTCTCTATCTTTCCTAATTTGCAGATACAAACAAACTACTCCAATAGAAGGCAGTAAAACATTTAAAATAGAAAGTTAAGGGATGGGATCCCAGCCTTCGTCTCTGTCTCTTAGGAGAGCTCTGAGAGGGAGGAGAACCGCTTTATTGGCTTCAGCATCAGCTTCTTTGTTGTTTTCTCTCTTAACATGAAGGAATTCCAATCTCTGAAAGGAATTTATCAGGGATCTAATTCTTCTCATCAATCTTGATAACCTTAAATCAGAAGGAGAAGTATTGTCCACAATGGCCTTTATGATAATCTGGGAATCCCCAAATAATATTGCTTCTTTAATACCTAGGAAGATGAGTTGCTTGAGCCCCTGGAAAAGGGCCAAAGCTTCAGCTTGAATGCTAATATTGAAGCCCACTCCCCAAGCGTATCTAGATTCAGTTCTGCCCTCTGCATTTATGACAACTCCACTAGCTCCAGAAATACCAGGATTTCCTTTTGTTGTTATGTCAAAAAAGAGAGCATTTCTTGCCTTCTTGATGCAAAACTCAATGAATTATGTAGCCTTAAGATGAATTTGCCAAAATTTAAGGGGAGTGGGATGCCTGACTATGTCAACGAATTGGAGATCAAGAGAAGCGCCCCATGTAGCGTCGTCTTCACAGAGGTCAACCCCGTCTAGCTGATCTCCCAAAAAGTCTTTTAGATGGCTTTTTATTTTTACCCAAGTAATCTTGGGATCGTTCTTCTTGTCTCTGAAAATCCTTTGATTTCTTTCCAGCCATATATGCCAGCAAATTAACTTGGGAAGGGCGATCCAGGCGTCTTTGATATGATCGTTCTACAGAGTGCCACCAGGGTACTTTAGCTTCCAATTTGAAAACAAGTCTGAGCATCGATTTGGAGGGGCGAAGTCAATACTCCATGGTCTTAAGGCCTCTTTCCATAATTCTGCAGCAAATTTACAGAAAAGCATCAGATGGGAAGCAATTTCTTCGTCATCCCCACAAAGCGAGCAGCGGGAGGGCCCCATATAGCCTCTTTTCCGAAGCCTGTCGTTGGTCAAGATTCGTTGATGGCAAAGGAGCCAACAGAATGAGTCTATTTTAGGGATTGTTGTCTGAGACCAGATCCCCTGCTAAGGCTCCGGATCAGGAGGAACATGAGGATGCAGATTGATCTGTCTACAACCTTGCGAAACTGAATAGCGCCCAGGGATCGGGCCTCATCCCCGAGTGTCTAGTTTTCTGTTGTTCAATGGGACTTTGCCTACTAAGTGGGATAGCAAGATAGCATAGTCTTTGGAGAGGTTCTTTGGCACCTCTGTCTTTTCCCAACTCTGCCATTCACCGTTCTCCCAGTGCGATATGTCCCACAGAGTTTTGTATCCAGCTCTGTCCATCCATTCTTTCAACAAAACCAGGGAACAATCATCAACCAGGGGATCGTATCCCATAATACGATCATCCCAAATTTTAATGCGCTTGCCAATTCCAGGGATCTAGTGCGCATGAAGATTAATTAAGGGGGAGGCTTTTGTACACAGTTTGTGGATCATCGTTCCAGAGATTGGGTTGGGATTGTGCAAGCAGCGTGTTCTCTGTCCACGGTAGTATTTTTTCCACAACGCCAGCTGAGCCTAGCCTGGATTAGGCACGATTATCCTCCATAGCAGTCTTGCACCCAATGCGATATTTTGCTTACTAATGTTCTTGAAATTCAGACCACCTTCCATTCTGGGCAAGGAGATTGTATCCCAGTTTAATAGAGGGATTTTCTTCTCATTTGCTTTGTCGCCTTTCCAAAAGAAATTCCTTATGTAATCCTCCATTTTCCTCATGATGCCGATAGGAGCCATCATAACTGCAGACTGATAAATGGGAAGGTTGTTCAAGACAACTTTTATAAGCACTATCTTGCCAGCCAGATTGAGCCAGTTGAAGCCCCAAGAGTGGATTTTGGACTTAAATTTTTCCAACAGAGGCAGCCAATCTCTACTGAGAGCCCTTTTTTGGAAAACAGGAAGCCCAAATACATGAAGGATGACCATGAAGAGGAGGTTGCGAAGCCGAAACAGTTGGAGATAGCTTGGAGCGATCTGGCATTAAAGTTCCAGCAGTATATATGACATTTGCCTTTGTTAAGGTTGCTTCCAGAGTCTTCACAATAGGCATCCACCACATCTTTAAATCTTTTAGCCGAGGTTAAGGAGGCTGCACCCAGCAAGAGAGAGTCATCCGCGAATAATGCATGATTTATGTTTTTGACACCTCTTGCGATGTTCAATCCCATTATTTCTTGATCAGTTTGCTTTTTATTCAAAAGGAAGCTGAGGACAGAAGCTTGGAGGACAAAGAGCAAGGGGGAGAGGGGACACCCTTGCCTCAGCCCTCTAGAGGCTTTGAAAAAATCAGTAGCCTTCCCATTCACCAAAGGGGCAATCCAGGGCTCACTAATACAAGCCTTGATCCAGTTGATAAATTTGAGGCCGAAACCAAATTTGTGGAGGACATCCAACAGAAATCTATGTCTCACCTTTCAAAAGCGCTTTCAAGATCTAACTTGATAAACATTCCTTTCTCTTTCCTGGTCGAGCTTGAGTGAATCTCCTCTTGGACCAGGATAAAATTGTCCACTATCTGTCTTCCGTGAATGAAGCCTCCCTGATTCTCAGGAATAATGTCTGGTAGGATGATTTTCAGTCTGTTTGCGATCACTTTTGTTATCAGCTTGTAGCCTATATTGCAAAGGGAGATAGGGCGAAATCTGGTGAAGGAATTGGCGCCTTTTTCCTTGGGAATAAGGGCTAAGAAAGCCGAGTTGATGCTTCCCCCAATTTTCTGACATGCTTGAGATTTCTGGACCATTCTGCATAAATCTTTTTCCACAATCTGCCAACAGTTCTGCAAGAATCTGGCTGTAAAGCCATCTGGGCTTGGGGCCTTATCTGGCTCCATTGCAAAGAGGGTGGTTTTTATTTCATTATTAGTGACATCTGCTTCCAAAAACTGATTCTTTCTGGAAGAAATCAGAGAGGGCACCTCATTCACTAAAATTGAAATGTGCCCCAATCCCTCTTCTTTGCTATACAGATTTTTGAAGTGGAGGAAAGCAGCGTTTTTTATGTTTTGTATATCTCTGTGATTGATGTTTTCTTCCTTGATTTCTGAAATGGAATTGAAGCTTTTCCGGGCTTGGGCTTGCTTATGGAAGAAGGATGAGTTCCTATCTCCTGCCTTGAGCCAGAGCCTACGAGATTTAATCCTCCAGTACTCTTCCTCGTCCAAGCTTGCCTTGAGAAGTTTTTGTTGAAGGTCAACCTCCTTATCTAGAATTTCTTTTGTGATCTCTTCATTTTCCGCTTTCAGATGATGATTCTTGAGGCATTCTTGGATCTTTTTCCTTTCTTCTACAGGGTTAGGAAGGGATTTTACCCAAGTTTTCATTGCAGCTTTCACTCTCCTGAGTTTTTCCTCCCAGACAAAGAAGGCAGAGCCGATGACAGGTTGCTTCCAAGTGTCTTTTACTAATTGCATAAAGGACTGTTCCTTAACCCAAAGGGGACTAAATTTAAAAGGGATAGGGCCTTGATCCATATGGGCCAGAAGATCAAGTTTGATGGGTCTGTGATCAGAGACACTACAAGGGAGAATATGCATTCTAGACTCTAAACCAAGCAGAAGAAAAGTACTTTGAACAAGAAATCTGTCTAACCTTGTAGCAATGTGTCCCAGGCCGAGTCTTTTATTGGACCAAGTGTACTTGCCCGACGAAGGTTTGATGTCGATCATGTCCCAATCTTGAAGCAAGTCCTCAACCCATTCTCACGCTGGATCCCTTACAATGCTTCCTCCATGCTTTTCAGACAAAGATAAAGTGAGATTTAAGTCCCCTAAAATAATGATGTTCGCTAAATCTTCAGGGTCTGCCAACCTTCTAATGGAATCCCAGCATAACTTTTTCTCTCCTACGTTGATGGGGATACACATTGAAGAGACAGAGGGTCTCATCTGAATCAACGTGTTTCAGCTTAGAGAACAGCCAGTGGGTGTTAGCGACCTCTTTGATCCTTAAGAATTTATTTGCGTTCCAAAGAGTGCCCGGGCCTCCTGAGGCACCACAAGCTAAACCAGCATGCCTTCACTTCTCTTCCACAACTTTTTGTCGATATGGAGGAAGGCCTTGTCCTTCATTTTAGTCTCCTGGATGAGGAGTATATCAGGAGAGTCAGATCTTATCAGGCTTTTGATGGCTGCTTCTTTTATTCTACTCCCCATACCCCTGCAGTTCCAGGAGACAATCTTCATCACTTACTTTTTGAGTGGAGAGCTCCTTTAGAGCTCTGGGACTGGTTTCTGGTCGTCTTCAGAGTTTTTTCCAAGAGTTTCTCGAGGGTTGGTTGGCTTCCTTGGAGCTTGTCTTTATAAGTCTCTTGTTCTCTTTTTTCACGAGTAGATTTTTAGCCTCTCAATGATCTTCTAGCCGAGGTTTGTGAATCCCCTATTTCACCTTCTTCTTCTGAGTCCTCCAAACCTTGCACCTCCTCAGCTTCTTCTGTGGGTATCTCTTTCGGTCTGTCTTAAGTACTTTCGACTTGCTTTGGTCCCGAGGGGGGCTCTTTGTGGGGCAATCCTTCTTTTTGCATCTCTATTACTTGGGTGTCTTCTATTTCTGTGCTTATCTGAGTAAATTTATTTCCTTGTTCTTCCATGTGAGGTGTTTGAATCCCAGAGCTTGCCTGGGGGACTTTGCCATTTTTGTTACCAGTTCTGGGCACTTTGTGAGCGTTTTTAGTCCTTTTGAACTGAGTCCATCCTTCCTCCTTGCCTTTCTCTACTTCACTATTCTTTGGGCAGCCTCTAGCAAAATGACCATAGACATGGCATTTCCTGCACTTGAACAGGAGTTGCTCATAGTCCAGCTTTTGAAGATGCATCCAACTTCCAAACCTAATCTTTATTGCCTCGGGCAAGCTGACCTCAAGGTCAACTTCGACACAGATTCTAGCACAGTCGTATTGGTCTTTACTGTTTTCTCGATCAATGAATTTTCCCAATGTGTTTCCGATGTGCTTAAGAGACTCCCAATTCCAACAATGCACTAGCAGGTTGGGCAATCTTACCCGCACAGGGACGGCTGTGGGAACGTCAACTGCTGGGTCGAAATCTAGCGTCCACTTATTAAGATACATCCCACGAGGACCCATGAAATAGGGGTCGTTGCAGAATATCAAGTCTTTATCATCCTTTTCAGAGAATTCAAACAGAAAGAATCCCTTCCCTAGAAAATACGAGGTGACTCTGCTTTTAATCAGCGGCGCCCAGTTTCTTGCGACCCAGCTCTCCGTGGTTTTGGGGGAGGGCCAGAGTCCAGTGAACTGTCCAACCAAAGCATGCTCAGCCAGAGAAAGGGCGACCTGAATCAGACCCTCAGGTGGGAGCGAGATCTCAGGGATGTCATCCAAACGCTTCACAAACTTCACAGCCTTGGTCGCTTTCTTCTTTGGGAGTGAATCCATAAGTTTAATAAAAGCCTCAGCATCAGATAGGGGAGGTGGTGGTGGCTCCATTGAAACTTAACTCGATCGGATTGAGCACATCCGAGCGATCATAGGACTTCAAGCCCACCCAAGAGGAACCCCTGTGAAGCAAGGCCAGAGAGCTGAAATGACGTGCAGCAGTAAAGTGCCGCTCAGGGAAAGAGAGCCCACCGAAACGGCCACAGGGCCGAGGCACCGGCCTCAGTCGCAGAAGGTCAGAAGCAGAGCGGCGACTCAGACAGCTCTAGCCAAAGACCAAAAAATCTATTATTTGTTAATTTTTTAATGTAAATATTAATTTATTATTTTAAAGTCTAACATTTTGAGATAATATTTGAAATTAAGATGGAAATTGGAGTATTTTATTTATGGCTGACATTGAATGATTTTTTTTTTTTAAGTTTTTTAATTTGTTACTGTAAATATTATTTTTAAATGTAACATTATGTGACAACATCTCCCCTATATTGAATTGTAGAGCGCCTCTCAACGCAATAATAAATATTTGTATATCTTTCTCGACGCAACAATAAGTGTTTTGATGTCTATTGACATTTACCGATCATTTCATTTATATAACTTCGCTAGTTAATTTTATATTTAATTCTTTTGTTTTTATATTAATAACTTCCATTCAATCTGGTCGGGGGAACCCTAGTATGTCGTCATGGTTGTCGCCGCCAACGCACAACAAAATCTTTTTCCCTCTAAATCACATATCCAACTCCATCGTGAGAGCATTCTGCTTCAGGGAGAAATCTTCTTTGTAACTCGGAGTCTAAGGGTCTCATGTTCCTTTAGCTGCCTAGGTTTTGGGGAGATTCACTTGTCTATTCCCTTCAAAACCCTTGTTTCAAACCAATATTCAGATAATGGGAAAAAGGAAAGCGAAGACATTCAACTTGGACCAAAGGGTTTCAGATATCACTCAAAAATATCATGGGGCATTTCATCCAGACTTAGGTGCAAGAGGAACAAAATGTGAGGCTCATAAAACATATTCTTGAACAACGTCTGGGGACCCCAACAACTCTACAATGCCTCATATACGAAGGAAAACAATTACATGAGTATCTACAACTAAAGTTTTATAGCATGTCTTAGGACTCTAGAATGTTTCTAGTGTTGACACTATGTGGGGGTGTCGTAGGCTCCAAAACCCCAGTTGTTTCATCATCATATATGGATGCAGTGCGTGGAAAGGGGTCATTTCAAATGGAACAACCATCCTTCATCTCAAGGTCGTACATTGTGGACAAGATGAATGATATGTCATCCTTGGACATTAAAATCCAACATGTAAACCATCTATTTTCTTTCCTTCATTCAAGAGCTATCATATGTAGATCTAATGGGTTTTGGCCAAAAACATATGTCTAACATCAATGGATTATCATTGCTTAGACAAAAAACAATGACATCTATCAATCCTCCAAGGGGTTTTTCATTGTCCAAATTGATACCGAGGAGGATCTTGACAAAGTTATGAATGAAGGACCCTTGTTTTGTGAAAGAGTGAGGTTTCTCATTACTCCATGTTTTCCTAAATTTGACCCCACAAAAATGGTCACCACAAATATTTCGGTATGGGTGCAACTTCCAAATTTACCTCTCCTTTTCTAGCACCACAATATTTTGGAATACATTGGGAATACTCTAGGCATTTTCAAAAAAACAGATAATGAGCAAATTCAACAAGTACTATTTACTTTTGATCGAATTTGTGTCGAAATAGACCTAACCAAAGGTCTTCCTGATTGCATAAGGCTGAAAAATGGAACATTTTAATGGATCCAAAGTCTAGACTATGAAAACACAACGTTCAGATGTCGCACGTATTTTCAAATAGGTCACGTGCAAGATTCTTGTCCACATACAAAAAAACCCCGGAGGAAGAAAAAGGAGCAAGCCTGCAACACAAAAGGTTGCCAACACAAAAGGTTGGTAGCTTTTTGATCCCACATGTTCGCAGGAGAAAGAAGAGGAGGCCACGTCTACTCAAGAAAATAAGAATACTCAGAACATTGATGGCACATCTTAGCCGATATATAATTAACAAGTTGATGAGATGAAGCACGAAATTAGTTAAAAAAACAACCCCTTGTGGTGACTAGAACGGAATTCACAATAGTTCATGTTGACTCATCCAGAGGGAGTTAGTAAACGGGAAAGAAAAAATAAATTATTGTTAAAAATCTTGATCCTCATTTTTTCCAACGGTGAATAGCTTTCATGTTGACTCATCCAGAGGGAGTTAGTAAACGGGAAAGAAAAAATAAATTATTGTTAAAAATCTTTATCCTCATTTTTTCCAACGCTGAATAGCTAAAAAAAACTGCTCTCAAGACTCTATTCTTAATTCTCATAATACTTTAAAACATATGCAAAATAAAGTTTTATTCTTTTTAAAGTTGCATTATTGTTATAAATGTTGATCCTCATTTTTTCCAATACTGAATAGCTAAAAAAAATTGTTCTCAAAACTCTATTCTTAATCCTCATAATACTTTAAAGCATATGCAAAATAAAATTTTATTTTTTTAAAGTTAAATAAAATTACAATATTTTTCCAAAAAAAATAACTTCCATTTAATCTTTATATTTGATTTTTTTTTAAACACATCTTTCTATTGGAACATAAATAAGTAGATATAAATTTCACTTAATTTTAATATTCAATCAATTTTATTTAATTCTCTCACTTTAAACATAAATAGATATTATAAATTTTATTTAATTTTCTACCTTTAATTCTAAATATAAATATAAATATATATATATATATGAGCTACAATCATACATATTTTGTCCCTGAATAAGCTAAACTTGCCAATTTTTGGAGACTGATGGGACATTGGTATGGATGGTCATACATAGCATACTATCCGTATTTGGACAGCCACATCCCGATTTCTTCGCGGCTTCGTCGACCGGGATTTCAGGTTAACGGTACCGTTCAAATGAAAATTTGTTGATTGTCCGGTATAAGTGTTTGATTTAATTGTTTTTTATGAAAGTGTTGATTTAGTTATTTTTTATATTAAGCAAGTTGATCATATTCAAGGTCAATAAAAATTTAATTTTGTTGATGGTAAATGTGAGAAATCATAAATTTCTAAAATTCAAGTCTTTTTTATAAAATGCATATTTTAATGTTCTGATTTGAGAAATTATTAATTTGTATAATTCAATTTGTTTTTATAATAAAAAAAGTTATATGATATTTTCTTATAAATTAATTGGTGATAGATTTTTAATTTTGTAGATTTATTTTTATTTTAATATGGAGATTCTCAATTTATAAATAGATTTTATTACAAATACTGTGGGCCAATAATATGGCTTCTCAATACCATGTACCTAAGAAACCATAACTCATTTCATATGACACTTGTTTGTAAAACCTTTTTTTTAATTAATAAATTTAAGTAATGGAGAAAATGCATTGATTTGGGTATGCTATTAACAATATTCTAGAATATTGTATGTAGGTTAAATACCTACCATCAACTTTATAATTATAGACAGATAAATTAAAATATTGGAAATCCTATTCCAAAATAGGCGTGTCTATTAGAATAATTAAAACACACAAACTAACTCACTGAATTATAATTTATTTTAAATTATCATTATTATCATTAACTAGTTCAACCATATAAACTTGAATTGTGCTTATCTCAACACTTTGAGGTTCACAATCTTTGTGTTTCTCCTACATGATTTCGAGAGTAAGTTTCTCTGCTTCATGGAGTGGAGTTGGGTATTGCTTTCTTTTGGATTGTCAACGGTTCCTCATGCAAAAGCATTCAAAGTCACTTTGCCACCCTGTGCATTCCCTACCCTTCTCTCTTTGGATAGTGGAGCCTATGTCAAAAGGAAGTTGTTACGGGTGATTTTTGCATGCCAGTTTTGGTCTATTGAGGAAATGAAGGTACCTAAATTTCAATGCTCCAATTAAATTGATTATTGTTCTATATCTTGTTCAATTTACATCTGTCTCTTGGGTATGCTCCTACTCCATTTCATGTCTTTGAAGTCTTTTCAATTGTGAGAATTTTGATCCTCCCTTATTGATGGTGACTCCTTTCTCCAGTTCATTAGATTCCTTTTTCTGGCCAGTTAGTGTTTGGATGCCAACTCCTATTTGCTTCATCTGGATAGTATAGAAAACATAAGGTACAGTCTTGAGAATTATGACGATTTGCATAGTACTGGTGCTTGCAATGTCTTTCTACATCACCCTGTCAATTTTTATGCTAAAAACAAGTCTTTCTACATCACCCTGTCAATTTTTATGCTAAAAACAATGATCTCTAATGGCGGATACTCCAACAATCCACATTATTTTGCACCTAATCAAGGAAACAAATTGGCTTTAAACACAAGTAAATTGCGAGGGGGATGAGATTGATGCCCTTCTTAGCCAATTGGTCGAGCTCCAAGTTACGAGAAAAAAAGTAATTAATCTCAACTCTGTGAGTAACTCCCTTGGTGGTCAACCTAATAAAATGCCAAATAGATCCCCCCATCTCATGATCACATTTTGCAAAGTTGTATTTATATGTGGTCAATTTTGTCTGGTTTATAATTGTCCCTTAGTTGGTTATATGTATATCAACAATCTTCAACTTGTTGAAGATCTAGATTCTTCTATTTATCATATCATAAGAACTTGCTTCTTGGATTGCAATATAAAACTTCCCAGGTATTTTGTTGCAGTTAGTTGCAGATTTAATAAAAAAAAATTACTCATTTATATCATATAATAATAAATTAATGCTCAAGATTTAAAAGTATATTTTAAAAGTACATTTTAAATATAGAACATTAAATAACTGAACATATAATAGTGAAATTATATATTTCGTTACCATTAATGATATGATTTTTTTAACAATAATGAGTTAATTTCTATTGTATTGAAGTAAGAGTTATCTTAATCCTTTATTATAACTTATTAAGTTATAATAAATTTTACAATCATTAAAAGAAAGAATACAAAATTGATATTTATAAAATAAGATATTTAAAGAATGTATTTTCATTTTTTCTATGTGGTTATGTTTATAGAGCATTTATATTAAGTAGATTGATCGAAAAAGATCACTTATTGCCAGGAAGCCTAACTCTAAAGATGTCTAGAGTTTTGAAAAAATGACTTCAATATTTCCACATAAGTAAACTCATCTTTAACTTAATTCTGGTATATATAAACAACAAAGAAGTGCAAACATCTTTTAGACTGTAAAATTCTGAAGAAAAAGAAATTACACTTTAAGAAATTTATTCCCTCTTCATACTGAATGTCTAGCATATGATTGGACAAATCCGCTATTTAATATTTTCTTTCTGAATTGCATGCAACATAGTATATATATTTATAATTAGACGTTGTATGATATGTAACACATGTTTCATGTATATATCACCAATGTTTCATGTATATATGTTAATACATATTATAAGGTTTGTAGGTTGTTATACATAAGGGAGTTGTCTATAATGCGACTTTTTGGAGATTCCGGTGACGGAATCCGGCGGAAGAAATGAGGTTAAATCTTGATTTTTAAGCAGTTAAAATGGGTTTTTAACTGCATATTTGGATTCAGCGTCCTGAAAACCCCTGGGAGCCATTGATTGTGCAGAAACTAGCTATCAAACTTAGGATTCCAATAAATTGCTACTGGATTTTGACTGGAAAAATCGGCCAGAAAGACTTTCAAAAAGTCGCTTTATAGACTACTGCATACATAAGTCCCCTACTGGCCAAATTATTCGAACCTTCTCGATTTACCATATCCATCTGCCAAATGGCTGTGGGAACTTTGTGATTGGAGAGGCCTCAGATCTACGATTCTCGTTAATTATGGGATAGATCAACACTTGATTAGAGCATAGATTTTAATAATATCTAAAAGATATTATTTTTTTGGAGTGAAATATAAATGTGTAATATGAATCGGGAAAACAAGAATATATATAAACGTTTTTATTTTATTGTTAATTACTATAATTTAAATAGACATTTTAACTAATTACTTATAAGAAAAGTATCATCAGAACTAATTGAATTTTACACATTAATGATTTCTCACATCAGATTATTTAATAATTTTTTTTATAAAAATGAATTGTATTTTGAAAATTATAATTTAAACCCATTGAATTGAGAAATTTATAATTTTAACCAATTGAATTTTAGAAATTTATAATTTTAACCAATTGAATTTTAGAAAATTTGTACATTTTAAACCAACTATAATTTACATATATATTTAACAAATTATTATAATTTACATATATATTTTAACAAAATATTTATAAAAAAAAATATCATTAGTTTTAATTTACATATATATTTTTAACAAATTATTTATAAGAAAAATATCATAAAAATTAATTGAATTTTACAAATTCATGATTTCTTACATCTCACTATCAACAGAATTTTTATTTGGTCCGTATCCATCTTAGAATATTAGTAATATGATCAACTTTTTTCAGAGAGGTGGACTCTTGAGAGGAATCACGATATATCAACATTTATCACATCATGGTGCATCATAGTTGCGTTATCACATCATGGTGCATCATAGTTGCGTTATCAGACGGCAATTTTTTTCCGTGTCATTTGCGTTTCGATTCCAAGAGTTCGATTCCAAGAGAGGAAGTTAATAAAGGCACTCCCAACCACCTAATCTAAAACCCGTGTACAGTAATATGATCAACTTACTTAATAGAAAAACAATTAAATCAAGCACTTCGTACAAAAATTACTAAATCATACACTTATAAATACCTGACCATCAACTAATTTAGTTTGACCGGTACTACTACCATTAACTTGAAATTTCAGGCTTGCCTAGCTGGATCCATACTTGAATTCTAATAATATGGATGCATCTCATTTAATACAAAAACCAAAACCATATCAAGTACTTAGCCTAATAATTCAACACTTGTCCTTTTCAAATGGAACGTCTACCTAACAAATCAAAGAATGGAAGATACCTCGGGAATGCTCTGCAACAAGGGCCTCCATCCATCATTTCTGCATCTTCGTGTGGCAACGTAATCTTTATGGCTGTGTTGTGATAACACTAAACCTAATTGCACTGACGGTACATATTCATGCTTAAGTTCCCACAATTACCGTTCTCAAAACCTGATGAAATGAAATGGTGGTGAATCGTTATTGTTCAAATTCAAATTATTAGATTTGAATAAATAAAAGGACCCTGAAAGTTCCAGTGATGAGCATGCTCAAATTCAAATTCAAAATTGGCTTGGCTTATCCGTTGTTCTTTCCTCAATAGTTCCAGTGTATCTGTTGGCAGTCATTGCATTAATGAACACTATATTTAGTAAAGTTTTTCGGTAGAAATCACGTAAGAAAAAATTTTTGGTTAATGCGTTTCGAACTAACAAGTGTGATTCATCATCGGGACTAGATGAAGAGATAAACCATGGCAAAGGCATAAACAGATAGCATCATATTGGTTATCTGGGTATGGGACAGGAGTTGGAGATTTTTTGGTCAACGAAGTTGTGAAGAAATCAGAATGTGGCTATCCAAATATGGATGGTATGCTATGTATGACCATCTATACCAATGTCTGATCAGTGTCCAAAAATTCGCAAGTTTAGCTTATTCCTTATTATACTTGCTTATGACAAGTTATATTGTAATCATTTTATAGTAGGAATGGCTTGTCTTTCAATTAGTTCTGAAATTTTAAAAAAAATTTTATAAAGTAATTTAAAGTTTAGAAAAAAATAATTATTAAATTAAGTATTTTGAAAATTAAAAATCTTTTTGGAAATTTGAATTTAAATTTTTTTTATTTGGCTCATATAAATGAAATGACTAATTTTATAGGGTTATAAATAGAATTTGTCAAAAATAAAATTTATTTTAAAACTAAAAAATAAAAATAAAAATCTATATGCCACAAGTGTCTTAATAGTACACACATCAAATCTCAACATCTGTGAAAAATGACACACATCAAATCTCAATATTATGAAAAAACAAAACAAATTCCTATATGCCACCAAGTGTCATAATAGTACACACATCAAATCTCAATATTTATAAAAAAAATATTATTTATGAAAATCTCATTTCTAGGTAAGTGTGTCAAACCTATGTTTGATTTTAATTAATGTGTAACCTTTGAAAATAATTTACAAACTTCATTCAAGTTTTAGACCAAATTAACAATCACATTCTTATTTTATGAATTTTTTTTGTGGTTATATATATATATAATGTGAAATCACTTTATATATAGATTCACTTTTATATATAATCTACTAAATATAAGGAAAACATCTAAAATTATTATATATTTTTTTTCTCGGTAAAACTAGCTATTCTATTATAATGAATTTACAGGAAATATTACAAGCAGTAAAACAGTACTTCCATGGCCACCAGTGGCACATTGGGTATCCTGGAATTGACACAAAAGCTCCCTCGCAGGGGCAGCACCGACAAAATTATCTATTTCCCCCAAAAGGTGAGAGAGGCCGAGGCCAATTCTACTTGACGTTCAACATAGCATGACGGCCCACGCAGGGGCTCCCTTCAAAACCCAACTGTAAGTCGCCATACACAACACAGACTGAAAATAAACATGCTGGACAGACTGAATGACAGAGATATGACCAGAAGAAAAATTGTAGGTGGACAAACAAAGTGACCTTAGTCATAGACTCGAGCAGAAAGAAAAAGGTGAGAGTTGGAGCGTGCGCCAGGGGTTCAGTCGTCGCTGAGACCTTTGTCGCCAAGACCATCGCCGCCGAGACCTTCGCCACCGAGACCTTCACCGCCGAGACCTTCGCCACCGAGACCTTCGTCGCCGAGACCATTGCCGTCGAGACCTTCGCCCCCGAGACCTTTGTCATCAAGACCATCACCGCCGAGATCCTCGTCACCAGGACCTGTTTCCTCCACAATGGTGCACCATCCCAGGCCCTCAGGGACTCCTTCCCACATGGCAGCCCACCTATCCTTTGATGTGTCTTGAGGTCCCTGCTTCTGAGGATGCGAGGGGGCATCCATAATCTCCTTTCCCTGCGAAATTGGTGGTTGCAGAGCTGGGCATTCCATGCCAATGCTTTCTGTGGGTGGATCCCCCGTTCCGGGAGGTGTCCCACTGTCATTTCCCTCAGGAGCTGCAGTGAAGAGAACTGAGATGTGTGCATTAATACCTTCGTTGCTCTTGGAGCTGCCCAGGGTGAACACGACCGAGCCAAATGCTGGAAGAGCTGGCTCTCCCTCGCTAGAGTTGCCCACCTCCGTGAATTGCCCAATTTGGAGGGGCCGAGCCCTTGCCCGCCTGTAGCAATAACAGCAACAGCAGTGGTGATGCTCATTCGCTGTCGAAGGGCGAGAGGATGAGCCTCTCCCAGAGCCTCTTCTGTGGGGTTGGCGCTCCCGTAGTCTTGCCATGAACTCGCCTCCGATTCCTCTGAGAACCTGCGATGAATTTCGCAACCAGCAACTAGCCGGAATTCGCCACCACTTTCTCCCAATTGCAGCAAACTCAGAGAGACCAAAACCCAAATTGGAGCCTCGGAGAACCAGGAAGGCGGGTCGAAATCGCAGTGTAACCGCCCTCCTCTGCGTCTGCACCTTCTTGGAGAACCCCGGTGGCTGGAGCTCGCCCAATATACCATTACATTGGACTCTCCTTTGCTTGGTTGTGCCATGTATACCTGTCTCATGCCCTCGGTGGATGTGCGCCTTAACTGCACACTGCAGCGGCATAGATTCACAGTACTCGGCATTGAATGCTCAAGTCTCGGCCTTCGGAGGATTAGCCTTTTGACGGCGAACCCATCAACCTTGAATGCGAACACGGGGCGGCACATGCAGGTCATGTGGCCCGTTCCTATGTGGCACGCCAACACCCGCATCCGGGGATCTAAAATTATTATATTACTACTTAAATAAAATATTCATAAATTATAATGGGATATCTTTAACAAAATGATTTTTAAATCTTACTACTAAGACTACGATACTATTGCAACAACTACAAAAAAATCTAACAAACACATTTATGATATTCTATCATTTCCTCAATGAATATAGAAATATTTATAAAAATGCAATTTAAGTTCTTCCTCTAAACTCTTGCCACATTTAAGTTTCTTCATACATTAATACAACTTCTTTATATTGATGATCAATAGTTGTGTTGAGTTATATATATATATATATATGAAAAAAAAAAAATCATCGTTGAAATTGTTTTTAACCTTCATAAATTGATTTGTAATTGGAACTGATATTATAATATCATTTTACATTTATTGCCTATCTCATCTATTAATAACTTTAAGTATTTCCATACTTATAAATATTTTTCTATTATTCTTTTCATAAAAATATAAAATGCCTAAAACTTAACTATTCTTTTACTAACATATTTCAAAATAATATAATTTATTGATAAGAAAAACAATGTCCCCTCCATTATAAATCTTTATAGCTCTTTGGTATGCCCCTAAGTCAACATGCCTTTTCATAATTAATTATGTTTTCTTTTAATATTATATAATGCTTTTTCTTTCAAACATTTTTAGGTACCTTTAGTAGCTAGCTTGATTTTATAGGCAACTTGTGTAGGAGTCATATAAGGCCCTGAAATAATAAGTTGTCAAATAATGCAAGGTAAATAATTATAAGCATTTATAGATGCATTAATTGTTTAAGAATATAGACAACAAACAAAAATCAATTGATGCCATTTGTTGTAGAAATTTTTGTTATAAATGATTTTAATGCAAAATAGAAATTTCTTTGTTTTAACTAAACACTTATTGAATCTTAATTTTGTAAATTCAACTATAAAAAAATTCCTTTTTTAAAAAACTTTAACAATTCTATTTGTTTTAATATTAAATCATAAATTTTAATAATTAAATGTTTTTATATATAAATATGGCAAATTTTATCTTAAATACAATACCTTTTGTTATCAAATACTTTTTACATAAAAAAATCTATACTAAATAACTACTACACTACATATTACACTTATTTTTATATTTCAATTAAATTATAATCTATTAAAAAATATTATTACACAAAATAATGTTTCAATTATAATGCATTATATAGATTAGGCAAAGGTGTTGCATTCGTTGATCCTTTCTTGCATTGCACCTTGTATCATAGTTTTCAATTTAGTAATAATATGCATAATTATATCTTAGAGCTCCAAAACATTTTTAAAGAAAATGCTTTTGTTTATGTCCGGATGAGTGGGAGAATAACAATAAAATTTGAGAAAGTTCATCATTGTAATATACATAGTGAATCTTTATGAATACTTTGTGTTTAAATGTAAGGATAATGAAATTATATATATATATATAATCTTGGGGTTTTATAAAATTTTATGGATAAAAAAGAAAATGTGAATGGTTGGTTCTATTGGTTAATGTGAGAGATTATATATATATATAAAATTTAGAGGTTAATTTTATTTTTATGAGAAATTTTATTATGTGAATATCGTTAAGTGGTATTAGTCCCTGTTATTTGGCATTGGTATGGGTCTATAGTAATCAGTTTTTTAGTCTTTGCCATCTGGCAATGGCATGGGACTATAGTAATTAGTTTTTAGTCATTTAGCATTAGTTGGTCTTCTTTTTTCGAAACTTTCTTATAACCAACTTTTTTTTACCTTGTTATTGAAGGTGATGGTCTTATTTGGCCTCTTCCGGAGGCGGAAGAGGCTGGACTATAGGTTATTTTGATTTTGACATGTTCATTTTTTTAAACGTTTTGGACTACCGAACTAATGTTAACATTAGTTTGAGTTGCAATTCATGTTGTTGCAATGGAGCGGCAACTTCATGTTGTTGCAGTGGAGCAGCATCATGTTGTTGCAGTGGAGCGACAACTTCAGGTACACGTGGGTGCATGCAGATTATAAGTGGATGGATGCATGCAAATAACTTCACTCTGAGGGCTTTAAGGCTCAATTGATTGCTTGGATCTAACTCTGTGGATCTGCTTCAAGCTCTCTATGGATTTGCTTCAAGCTCTCTGTGGATCTGGAATTGGATCTTTGGCAAAAGAAGCGGAAGCAAATCTGGGCCTGCACAGAAGTTCACAAATCTGAGCATTTGAGGAGTTGCAGAGTCCATGCCATTTTTTTGGATGCCTTCAGGTAGGCTGTGAACGGTTTGCCTTCTGTCAAAATGATACCTGAATACCTTACCTTACTTTACGGCGCTCACAAGCACCGACAAGCACTCGCTAGACTGAGCACGATAAGCACCCACTAGCACTCGTTCCCAGCAATACTTCTAAGTTACCAGAGTTTACTTGATGCCTTGATGCTTTGTTCTCTAGTTATATGAAACTGATATGAAGACTGCAAAGAAAATGACAAGACAACTAGCTCTCTTACCTTTTCTCATGTTGCCTGATGTTGTTGAAACCAACTGTTGCAAAGCTTCCTCAATCGAAGTCTACTCCTACCTCAATCGAAGTCTGCTCAATGTGCTTCCTCAATGGAAGTGCTCCATTCTCCACTGTAACTAATTTCACCGACATTAATGGGAGTTTCCTCATTAATATACAAACGTGAAGACTGAGGAACAACACATAGGTGAAGACTGAGAAACAACAGAGGTGAAGACTTGGGCGTCTACCATTGATGAAACCCTACATTCCAACAACCCAGGACTGTAGGTTAACAACCTCAGACTATAGGTTAATAGTATGTGGAAATTGGAATCTAGTGCGAGGGCAGGGTTGTCTTTTCTTTCTTCAAGCTCCAGCCATGGGTCACCTACTCCACCAGGTAAATATTTAAGGCTTGATGAGACAAAGCGCAGAAGTCCAAAGTACATACATACTTTTAGGTAAGGTGAGATTCTATATAAGGCCTAGTATTTCCCCCTTACAAGCCTTTAGGGCCCCAACAAGGTAAAGGAACCACCAGAGATAAAGGAACCACCAAAGATATAGGTAGCAGCATCAATGTCAGCAACAGGGAGCAAATAGAGATCCATGAGCAAAACAAAGCTTATTTGAGAACAGTTGTTTGTGATGGGAACAGGGTAGTAGGTCCTCACTTGCCTCTCCAGAGGCAAGGGGCAGCACCTAAGCGAGCAGGAGCATGCCTTCAGTGGCCTCACTCCCTTCCCCTGAGAATGTCAATAGGAGCACGCCTTCAACTGCCTCACTCCCTTCCCCTAAGAACTTCATCGAGGAGACCCACCTTCAGCGACCTCGCTCCCTTCCCCCTGAGAACTGCATCGACCTTGCCTACCTTCAACTACCTGCCTCCTGTATTGACATATTATCATGATACAATATTAAATGGCATGGTTTACGCCGTGCATGGTATGTTATGGAGAAGGAGGTGAGGCATGTGGTGCTCATGCGAGGGCCCACATGGAGGTCTTTTTATTTTTGTTTTTTTAAGCACTTTAATGAATTTGTGAACCTTAACTTTCAACTAATTCTTATTGCTATAGAGTTTGTTTGAAGTTCTTAGTTGGTTTGAAGTTCTTAGTGTTAGATCTACCAGAGAAACAATGATATAATAGTTTCTTTTCAATGGTGTAGACCCTGAATTTAGTTACGCAATTAAAATCACGCAGTTGCTCCCTGTCCTTGGTGTTTCAACTATCCCTCGGGCAGCCGCTGGAAGGCTCGGTTAGGGAAATATATAGGGCTTTTACAGGTTTTTTTATGGTCTTCAGCTTTAGCTAAGCTAAGGTATACGATTATTCAATTATAAAGTTGATTTTAAGATCTGGAAGAATATGGATTGCTAATTTTATACTTATTTTTTCATATACTCACATGCAAATGGGCTTAATTTAATAGATTGTTGAATTATTTAATCGACTTTTGTAACCCTCATAAATTGTTTCAGATTTTATGATGGGGTGAAGAATAGGCCTGCTGCTGGATTTCCCCCACACCCAAATGAAGAAATTTTGTTGGGTGTAGCATAGGTGAATATTATTAGGTTAATTGTTTAATCGTTACCCCGAGAGCCAAGAGAAAGTGTGTGTTCGAATGGAAGGGTTAGGGGATGGTTATGAAGCACTCGTAGGGCATTTAAAGATGGACATGGCCACAACCAATGCACCGAAGACCGCTACAGGGAATTTATCGGATTCTTCGGGGAATTCAATGGCCATGGATGTGACTATGCAAGAACATGCTAACCCTTATTCGGCTCATTACATGGTATTCCAATATCTGTTTTATATACGTAATAGTTATCAAAAGCTCTTCTATCTCATATCTATATTGTTACCTCTTGATTACTGGCATGTGAACCTTATGGAGATAAGGTACCATGTTTATACAGATACTATCTAATGTCGTCAGAGTCTTTAGAGTCCAAGAAGGCAATGGAAGTGAAAAAACTCCAAGAGCTAGCATTTATTGATCCAAAACGAGCCAAGAGGCATGGTTTTAACTCTCTCCAAGTTCCCCAATTTTCATTTTGATTGTTGTAGTTGACAGTGTGAAATTAAACTCCACTGATTGCATAGCATGATGACACTCACTTTGAAACCTATCAATGGATTTCAGTTCAGTGATGCCTGCTTGTAGTAAATAGATATTTCTCTCCTCTCTGCATTTGTGGGAAGGTAAACTCTATTGATTGCATAGAATGAAACTGACCTTGAAACCTACCAGAGGATTTCAATTCAGTGACCTGCCAATGGTAGATGAACATTTCTTCTTTAGTCCATTGTTGTTTCCCAATGGGAAATGTTATTATAGTCATTGAGGTGCCCTTATGAAATGTTGGGTTACTTGGTGTAAAGCAAGTGAATTGTATCTGAAGTTCTTGGATATAATTTTCAATACAAGATATTGGCGAATCGACAATCAATTGTACAATCAAAAGAAAGAAAGATGTGTTCTATATCAGAGTTAGAACGAAGATTTCAAACACAGCAGATGGAAGCAACTACTCTTTTAGCTCAGCGTACGTTGTTGCGGGTGGGAAAGTGTAGATTGGCATTTTTATCTATTTTTACATATAGCTTTCATAGCTCGCAACCTAATTGCCTTTTATCATCGTTAATAGACTTTTCAAGCAATGTTAAGTAGTATAATTTTAGCTTGGAGCCATTTCCCTTCTTCTTTGGGCCAAAGGAGTCATTTTGCAGTGACACATGAACTAGAAATAGTTCAAACATGTAAAAGAATGGCTCCATGAAGCCCTGTGACACTATCAGGTAGCCTTTGCAGAGGTTTTCGTGGGTTTGGTCACCCACCAATGACAAAAACTAGCCCCTATATTTCAACAGAGGAAGCCTTAACAACTTTGCCAGTCCCCTTCTTCCATGGGCCAAAGGAGTCATTCTGCAGTGACCCATGAACTATAAATACTTCAGACAGGTAAAATAATGGCTCCATGAAGCCCTGTGACACTATTAGGTAGCCTTTGCAGAGGTTTTCCTACTAAAAGAATCTAAACTAAAGGAGAAAAATAGACTTACTTTCTATCTATCTCCTAAAGAGACTTTGATATACTTAATATCTAAACAATCTAATTGATGCATACTACTATTGCTCTTCGAATCTATCAAATCATGAACCATGTATAGCAGTATGGCAGTAAATAAAAAGCTTGTATTCTACTACTTAGTTAAGCTTTCGATATCCTGAAATAATATGCATATGTTAGAGTATTACAGGTTCTGAGCTTTTCTCTACGCAGTTGTCTTTAATAAGTGATGCTAAATGACAAAGACTTTAATTTTCTAATCAGACAATGCAGTTTAAAGTCTTCCCTTGACTTAATTGGAGAAGCATATTTATTCCCCAACACTCCTACACCTTTGTTGTCTTTACAGACCATAGGCTAAATGCATAGCCCTTTGAATTGCCACCCACATTGGAGAAGCATGTATGTTCCTTAACACTCCTACGCCATTCTTGCCTTTAGGGATCATAGACTAAATGCATAGCCCTTTGAATCACCATCCACATAAATCTTTCCACGATGTGGATCAAGATCTTTGCTAGAGTTATAAACAATTTCATTTTGGCTAAAATTCATTCAAAAATTTTTGGGTAGAAACCCAACTAGTTTGCTTCAGTCGTTCCTCCAATGGTTGTGATGACTCCCCATGCTCCATTGAAATTATCAAATTATAGTTCCAAGTGGAACACTCCTTCAAAGTATTACAAGTGTGTGCATCACGATCTCTCAAACCACGTAAAATAAAAGCCTTGACACCTACAATAGTAATAAGACCTCATCAAATCATAATAAAATGCTAAATCAACTAAAATTAGGATCTTCCCTACTCTAATACCACCAAACTAACTTGAACACTCAGGGTTGCCTTAAGGAACCAAGCACTTCTAAAGAATTGACTAAGTTATGGGCAACTATATATTCAACTACTCCAGCTAGGTGCTATGGCATTATGCACTATGGTTTCAATCTATTATAACAACAACACAGAATACAACATAACACAAACAAAAGAACCTACAAAATATCACAGTTGCTCAAATTACATTACAACGAGTTGTGAAACCATAAGAGTAGAGATGATTTGCGTGTTAAGTTCTTAAAAAGGAGGTCGTGTAGGTAAAGTTCCATGTACAATAGAATCCTCTAGATATTCAAGCGAACACTTAGACAATACAATGAACCAACAAATATAAAAGGAAAGATTTCATTCAAAAATTCAAGTGAAGCCTATGAGCATATACCTGAACAAGGAGGCTTCAAGAGGAATATTATTCTTGACATGAAAAGGTGGGCAGATCCATATGCTTTTATCCTTTTAAGGCCATGATCCTTATTGTTGATAGCCAAGTTGTAATGTATGTCATGTTTATGGTTTGAAATCATTAGTGATCATGCCTTGCAACATGTTCTGGTTGTCATGGAAGGCAATAAAGCTAAATCTATTTCTCTCTTTCATTTTGGTTTTCCTGAACTAGTAATTTAGGAACTAATGTTGAGAGGAAATATACATCTCTAAAAAAATGAGATCTAATTTGAGCGTACTTTTTTAATCCAATCAAAACAGAAAGGGTTTGATTACCTAAACTGTTCACTTTCAGCCTCTAGTTAGTTATTTTTGTATACCCCTCTCCTTGACATATGAGTTAAGTTGAATCCATTCAATGGAAGGATGTTTTGGAAACTTTTGGTCTATTGCCTTTTGTATAAGCGACATGCCATTTGGGTACAAATTGGAAGGGATAATCTATAGTATCAAAAGTCTTTTGTTTGTAATACAACTTCTACATCAGAACTTTAACTAATGATTTTAAATGTTCGCAGTAAGCTTCTTCATGAGCTTGGCAATAAAATGTGCTAGTTCACATGTCTAAATTCTATATATGGGGCTCAGAGAAGGTTACACAAGAAAGAAATGGTTTTATACAGATTACTTATATATTGATCATTCATATAGATAAAAGTTAAAACCATATGTGTTACAACTTACTTGTAATGTGTCATTTCTACAGAGCTATGATCCTACATCCTTGTGATACTATTGTTAACGATATCTCTATATTCCTTGGAACTATTACTAGTTTGCATATAGTGTGGTTGTTGCATTTACTGCTCATTTTTAGCTGCATTGGTTGATACTATAATCTGGGCGATGCGAGTAACGGGGTGTGCCTGCAAAGTGTGGATAGGACAAGAGCCAACTCAATGGCTTTGCATTCTTTTCAAATGGAAACGATAGCCTTAGAATCCAGAAAGGTAACAGAGGGACCCACAAAAAATACAGGATTAAATATCAACCAAAAGATCTGTGTTCTTCCTAGAGATTCTAAAGGGCTTTTCATCAGCTCTTCCAGAATGAACGGGGGAAATGAAGGTGAGATCTTGTATTCTCGATGGAAACCAACAAATAGGCAATTGTTCATAATCCAAAAATTAACAGTGGACCCATTCTCCTTGCATCAATTTTATTTCAAGAGGTAACCCTTTTTCCAAATCTACTTCCACACATATTTTTGCACAGGTGAAATGAAACCCTCTCAGTTCAACACAATCAAGGTATCTTCCTAATCTATTTCCAATGGCTCTCAAGCAATCATCATTCCAATAGGAGAGAGGAAGACGTGGTAACTTAACCCAGACTGGAACTACGCTTGGAATATTCTTGACCAAATCAAAATTGAGAGAGCACGAGTTCAAGTACATTCCTTTGCTTCCAAATAAATAGGGTCCATTTTTTAATATTATATCATTGTAGTCTTCCAACAACAAAAAACCAATTGATGCAAGCATGTAGTCTAATCCTTCCCTTCATTAAGGGCTTCCAAGTTTTTTCAATCCATTGATCCATGGATTTGGGTGACAACAACATGCCGGTAAATTTTCCAACTAGTGCTCTATCTATATATGCAAGGGATGTTTGCTAAATTGTTGTTGCGAGAGCAAATGATGGATTATTCACGGCTTTCTTCAGAAAACGTGATTAAGGTTCCTTTGGGCAGGGGCTTTTCCGCAATGATGCCACCAATGCCTGAAAGGTAGCAACATCTATGCGAGAAGGGGAGGAGGCCCTCCAGCTTCACACGTCTTCAAAATTCATCAAGGAGAAATATTGAAAAAATAAATTTTATATATAAATATATATATATATAATATATATATATATATAATATAATATATATATATACTTTTTTTAATTGCATTTTATATTTATTTCTATAAAGGGTTACTCAAATATTAAGTGTAGGCACTTGTTTGATGCAGTTTTTTCTCCTTGTAGGTTTACTCAACTATCGAGTGTGAACCTATGAGGAGATAAGTCAAAAATACAATTTAAAAAACTGCTTTCTTTCTTTTTCTTTAAAAATTTATAACTCTTATTTTATCATTTTATTATTATTTTCTAAATCCATTTTAGATCTCAAAATTTCTCTAATTAATTAAATAAACATACATTTTTGATATATATCTCTAGAAAAACTAGCACTATTAAAAAAAGCATATAATCATTCCTTTCTTGAATCTTTGGCTTGAGGTATAGCACTTTGGTTTTGTTTTCAAGAAATGATCCTTAATGATTTTATATTTAATAAAACATTCTATATGTGTAGTGTATTATTTTATTTTTCTTTTTGGTTTGTGAAGTTTTGGTTAATGTGGTTTTCCCTTTTCATTCATAAAAATTATCATATTGGAATAAAATTGATAGATTTACAAGAAATTAGAAGAGTTCTTCATCACCATGATGAGACTATTCAAAGTAATATGGCATTTTTATTTTCAATAATCTTTAAAGTCTATGGAAATGAACAACAATGTGAATCCTAGAGCACAACAACTATGAATTTTCTTGTCTAGCAAGGACAAAAATTAAATATCCTTTAAATAGAGATCATGCTTAAGAATTGAGTTCTAATTTTCATAAGGATTCTTTCTCTACCATCACAAATCATTAATTGTCAATCAAGTCAGCTCAAGTGGATTTCAAAGAGGAGGAGATAGTTAGATGTTGATCAATAGATTTCCCTTTCCTCCAATGTTAACTAAAAAGACACCACCACTCAACATATTTTTCATTAATCCTTATATTTTTTTTTAAGCTTCTAGAGATTTATATCCAGCAAAATCGATATTTTTGGTTAAGCAAAGTACATACAAAAATATAGTAAACTCAAGGATATTATTTGATGACATTTGGAATGAGATGGATCACCGTCCTACAACTGGATAGGTAGCATCATAACCAAGTTCCACTTGCATGCATGCCTACCTCCTGCTCCTGAAGTTTCCTAAAGGCTCTCATACTATAGGTCATATGTTTCGAGGCTTTACTGTCCACATACCAGTTGTGACACTAGAAACTGTGTTAGATAATAGGCATGAGACCATAGATAAGTGTGTCTTAAGCTAAATCATCTATTATTTGATTAAATGAAATCTCACATGGTGATATTGTTTTATTTTCTTTTTCTCTTGATTCTATATGTACATGTGTTTACTAGTTTTCAGTAACATGCAATTGTATTTGGTTCTAAGGTACTATATAATGCTTTATAAAGGGCAAGGCCTTTGATAGCATAGCCAAGGAAAATAAATTTTAAAATATAAAGAGCATTCTCAAATAGCATTATCACCTTTTTGTAGGGGGCACTCTCACTCTCTTTATGGAGATCAACCTTCACACCACTCTTCTTGGAACTATAAGACTTTACGAAAAAAGGAAGTGACAAATTTTAGTTCTATTCCTTCCCTTCACTTTTATCATGGGTTGTTTATGATATTTACCTGCTTTTTACAATTCCATCAAATCACGGAGGACAAGAGAAATGTAGTTTTCTTTCAGGATGCCTGTAGCATTTGAAGATGTGTCAAATTTTTGTTGTGCTTTCATAGCTTTTCTTCTTGCTTGTGTTTACTGTTTTTTATTCATAGACATATGGAAATATGTTTGCATATTTGCAGTTTCCATGCTCTTAAAATTTGGGATCTTTCTGAGCTGTCATGACCTTAGTCATTGCAGCCTTACTTAATACTGGACTTTTTATATCGAAACCACCACAATTGTCATAAACATCCTAAAGCTTCAAATCCTTAATGGTATAAAACTTGACAAAAAGTAGACTATTGAAATCTTTTGAATTCCTCTCATTCTACCTTTGAGAGTTTCTAGCTCCTCTTACACATCAACTTTATTATGTTTTAGCTCATTTATGTTTTCATCTTTTGAGGTAATAACCCTTTCCAAGTCTTCTATTTCATCTTCTTGTTCTTTTATTGCAGATTGCAAATTTGCAACTTCATTTTCCTTGAGGTTATGCCCATTATAACTACACTATATTAATTGTACATGAATCTATAGGAAATGAGTAGAAAGCATATAAGCACTATAAACGGATATCACATGTTAGAATGTATAATGCACCTTGACTATCAAGGGTTGATCTGCATCAATCATTTATTTTTGAACTTCATTTATCTAGCACGCTATGTCTATGTACTAATCATCAATTTATGCACTAATTATCAATATATTTTTTCTTGAATGTCTTTTATTAAACTAGTTCACTGGATGCTCACATTGGCAATCCGAACATCTCAATACGCATTTCCACTTGCAATCTGAACAACTGAATAGACATTTTCACTCCAAAGGTACACAACAATTACTTCTTGTTCTACATCAACTTTCATTAACTCTCACATTAGCAATCTGAACAACTCAGTAGGCATCTCCACTTGCAATCTGAATAGCCGAATAGACATTTGCACTCTAAATGTACACAACAATTACCTCCTATTCTACATCAACTTTCATTGTTCAACTCGATGTTATGATACTATGATTTATAATTGCATTACATTACTAAACATATAATTGCATTGAGCTATTAGGCGTCATCATGTATGCTTTAGCTGAAAAAGACAAATTGGAATTAGTCTTGGAAAATCATAACTTATTTCGCGTGAACAAATTCTTATATCTGATTGGAGACTGTTTGTTTGCTAGTTTATAACTTTTACTAGATTTTTGATACACATCAATAGAGTGAATAGAAGGAACAATAGATTAATTTAGAAACTATCTAGACAAACAAGATAGAGAAGCAATTTTGTCTTACGAACATGAACTCCATGAAGAGTCATTAAAAGAAATGCACAAAATTAGCACTCGTGGATTATATTTAGACAAAATGTCTAGATCAATGTCAACTGATATACCACTAGAATCTAGAGGGCTATGGGGGATATTTTTTGTATCCATTGGCTATCAAATTGGTTGAAAATTCCAATTAGAGTTTGGTCAAAAATGAACATGAGAATTTCTTTACACCTTAATTCAAGTGTTGGAACAAATACTTGTGACATATTATTCCATGACGAGGATCCTCTGAATGGGCACTTTGAACCTTTGCTTCATAGACTAGACTCTATCATGGATTGTACTTTCCAACAACAAATAAACACCTCATACGAACAAATGAACTTATCCACTAAACAAAAGAACATAGAAACATGTCGTCTTCGAAATAAATAAATAAAAGATACAAGTCAAATAAAGATATCTCATGCTAAGTCTAAAACATCTCTATAGAAATTTCATCGTAGATTAAACTGATTATGCAATGTACTAAAGAAAAATACTTAATCTACTTCTACAATCAAACTTGCGGAAGCTTAATTGATTTTGAGCAACATCAAATAGAACACATATAATGGAGAAGAAGATTCAATCACTCATGAAACACAGAAGAATACTCTGGGGAAAGCCTCAGGTAAAAACCCCGCTATCTGTATTATCATACAAGTGGAAATATCTCAGGATTACGCAAAGCTTTAGCTCACAAGCTATTCGGCTCTCAGTACAATCCTTCACTGATGCTCATAGACAAACTAGACAACACATATGCCTTCCTTTAGTCCTCCAAGCCTCATATTTCCTTGCGCAGTTTCTCCTGGGTCCTCAAGCTGCCACCTGTGTGTAATTCACCTCACACACTGCTCTGACCTCTAAAATAACTGTGCAATCCTGAAGGAATGAATTCCTCCAACTAATAGTACAATGTCCTTGTCTTTAATCTCAACTGGGTATTTCTCTGAACTGACATGCATGAGTTATTTATGAGAGAATATTCAATTATCTGGAGAACACTAGTTGCATGCATGCATGCATTAACTGACTGAACTCTCAATTAGTTCCACAAACTATTTGGAACTAATTTAACTGGACTTAACTCAGTTAACTGAGCTAACTAATTACAACTCAAATACAACTCATCCTTATCTCCTTAATTAAGGGATAATCTCCTTAACTTAAGGGATAATTGTTGAATGTCTTCACAAAGACTTCATGTTTGATTTTCTCCAACTAATTAACTCAAGATGAATTAACTAATTATTTTTCAAACAGCTGTTGCAATCAAATTCAAATTTTAATTCTCAATTTTAATTTAGGGACTAATTAAAATGGAATACATCCTGAAATGCTATCTATAGCAATGATATTTTTAGCATTTTTATTTTTAGCATTCCTTGTTGCTATTTTCCACACTGGTACCTAAAATTCTATCTATAGCAATGCTATTTATAGCATTTCTATTTTTAGCATTTCTTGTTGCTATTTTCAACAATCTCATGCAACAATCGACACAAATACTAAGGACATTGTGATGTTTCATTCAACACATTCTTCAAAAAACAATATTGAAACACAACCTGAAGCAAAATGTCAACTTGTCGGAAGTCAATTCAAACCATCTTGTGACTTAAAAAAGCACAAGAGAAGTTTATCTTTGTGCGTGCTTAAGGACATTACTCAGAAAATTTTGAAAAGGTAAAAAAAATAAGGCTTGGATATAGCACAATTACAATGTTAGATGGATCTATGCGAGACACCACTTGCTTCAATAATATTCTATCCCTGTTTTGTAAAGCTACATGTATGTTTTCCAATTACAACAAATCAACCATTATGCATGTGTCCTATTTACCAAATGAGCAAAGACATGCTCTTCATCAATTTCAATTCACGAGGCAAGACATGGAGGCTGGTCTCAAGTATCTTGGATTCAAACTCAAGCCTAATGATTACCACATAGCGGACTGGAAATGGCTCATTACAAAAATTGAAGGACACACCAAAATATGGCAGCAGAGATGACTATATAGAGCAGGTAGATTGACACTTATAAAATCTGTATTGGCAGCCATACCAGTATACTAGATGGCTCTGGCTAGGATACTGAAAGGCATCATCAACAGAATAAAACAAATATGTTGTAGATTCTTATGGAGATGGAAACATGTTGGTAGGACATTTGCATGGGTAAAATGGGAGAGAATTGGAAAACCAAAAAAATGGGGAGGATGGGGCATAAAGGATCTGAATATATTTGCATCGGCTCTTGTAGCAAAGATGGGTTGTAGATTATCACATCTGATAGCTTATGGAAATAGGTGGTTTATCACAAATATATATACCCACTATTAGTTATGGAATGGATTTGTAGGCCGGACAGGGGTATTACTAGTTCCTCCATCATATGGAAAGCTATCACACACTCCATATCAGTCATTAAGCGAGGATTGACATGGCAGATTGGAACTGGTGAGCTCATTCGACTTAGCATTAATTCTTGGTCGGGATGTGGAAATGCACATATACTACCACTGGAGCTTAGGCAGTATCTTGAACTGGAAGATATCACAAATATATCTCATACTGTATGTAGGTTTTAACCCCGTACAGAAATTACCTGCAGACGAATTCTAAATCACAGGAAAAATAAAAATGCGAGAGCATAACACATAAAACACATATACACAGAGATTTCCCACTGGATCTCAAAACCGAGACTACCAGCTTGGTTTTTCATTATATTCCTTTCAATGTTACAATACATATTTATACATGCCGAAGCATCCAATACCATGGACTGAAAACCATCGCATCCAAAACCATGGACTGAAAAACCATAGGTAGGCTCGCCCAACCTAATATAGGGTCCAAAAAACATTTTCTCGGGCGCTGCCCCGAACCCCGTAGAGGGGGGCTACCCGCCCCCCTCAAACCCCCCCGCTGCGCAATCGGCGCAACGAACGGGGGGCTCCGCCCCCCCTATAACCCCCCGGTTCACTACATAGGTTAGTCGTGGAAAGAATATAACACACCCCAAAAATCTCCCACTTATTGTTTTCTTTCCACAGGGGGCCACTGGAGAGCTTAGTCATTTTTCCAGCCCTGAAACGCCCGTTGTTCTCTACACCTAGAGAACTTCTCAGAGCTCACAGATTTTGTCAATGCATCTGCAGTATTCTTCAAAGTGTCCACCTTTACCAGCAACACCTTTTTGTCTTCTATCATATCCCTCACAAAGTGATACTGAACATCAATGTGCTTTGTCTTTGAATGATAAGCAGGGTTCTTTGCCAAGAAAAATTGCACTTTGGCTGTCACAGTCTACCTTATAGCTCCCTGTACTAACCCCATACTTGAACACAATCTCTGCAACCAAACTGCTTCCTTGCTTGCATGAGTGGCTGCCATGTATTCTGCCTCTGTAGTTGATTGTGCCACTACAGATTGTTTCTTACTCATCCAACTGACCGCACCTCCAAATAGGTTAACACATACCCACTTGTAGATCTTCTCTGATCCAGATCTCAAGCCCAGTCTACATCAACAAGCCACAAATACCCAACACTCTGTCCAATCCTGGTCTTCCTTGGTAGCACAAACCATAATCACTAGTGCCACGCAAATACCTGAAAAACCACTTCACTGCTGTCCAGTGCTCCTTCCCTGGTTTTGACATAAACCTGCTCAATACTCCCACTGCATGTGCAATGTCTGGTCTAGTACAGACCATGGCATACATCAAGCTACCGACTACACTTGCATATAGAACACGGGACATGTCCTCTTCCTCTTCTTGTGTCTTGGGAAACTGTTCAGCAGATAACCTCACACCTACAGGAATAGGAACCTTCACCGGTTTTACTATCCTGCATATTAAACCTCTGCAGTATTGTCTCGACATACTTCCTCTGGTTTAACCAGAGCTTCTTCTTTGCCCGATCTCTTTTAATTTCCATGCCCAAATTATAGTTTGCAGCACCGAGATCTTTCATGTCGAATTTGGAGGACAATTGGGTCTTCAAATCCTGGATAATTTCTTTGTCATTTCCAACCAACAACATATCATCCACATACAAGACCAGATAAATAACACGGCCACCATTTAATTTAAAATACACACAATGATCTGCTTTGCTTCTGGTGAAGCCAAGTCCCCGTATAAATGTATCAAATTTCTGATACCACATCCTTGGTGACTGGTTTAACCCATACAGAGACTTCTTTAACTTGCATACTAGTTCTTTCTTACCCTTCACCGCAAAGCCTTCAGGTTGCTTCATGTAGATTTCCTCTTCCAAATCCCCGTGAAGAAAT
>APFE030320553.1:0-15212 GCA_000404065.3 Pinus taeda
AGGCTGGACTGCTGCAACAAGCGTTGGATTTGAGGTAGGATCGAACGACACTTGGTTTCTCATAGAATAATGTATGTTTAGAGAAGGATTGCTCTTAATTGTCTTGTTTGTCACTAGAGAGTCTTAGACTCCTAGGGAGGTTAGTTTTGTCAGCAAAAATAACTCTTTCCGCATGACAGTATCCGAGCCCTGATCAATAGTGGGGAGGCCTTCATTCATTAAGTGGAATAAAAACAGATAAAAGTACAAGCAACATTATTTACAATCCTTATACCTCAAAGTTGGAAGATGGACAAAGAATGGAGAGCCCAGCTTTAGAAATAGATAGAACCACTGAACTCCTAGCGAAAAATTGTGCAAAAATGCCTATCCAAACACCCAATTTGGATAATCGGTCCTTCTGCAACTTCTCAGAGCCTCCTTGCTGCTCAAGGTGAGGTCCCAGCCTGCTGCCAGGGTCAAGGTCTACTGTACAATACTTCTGAACTATTCTGGTGATCCTCTCTACTTTCTTCCAAGACAAAAATGGCCTTTTATAAGCATGGTGGAAATCCCTCAATACCCGGGCAGTTCAAACAATAGACCAAGTTAAGTGAGCGGGCATATTCCACAAGAGGTTCTCGGGCCCCTGAATAGTATGTGGTAACAACCCTTGAAAACATGGAAAAGTTCTTTTAATTGTGTGTTTAAACTAGAAGAAAAACTATTGACGTTTCCAACCATTGGCGGACAGTCCCGGGCCCAAACAACAGACGCTCTGCGATATGGTGGACCCGTCGGGAATATAAAACATGATATATAACATATCGCATCTGGGATCTTACTGGGGACGATTCTCCTTAATCCACGACCTCTTTTTTCTGCGATAAGCGAAATACAAGACCAATGGAAGCTTGCCACTTGGCACTTCCCCATTCGCCGAGAGTGTCTACCACATCACTCTTCCTGCCACCTGGACAAGTCAAACATGAACTTTGACTTACTCTAACTTCTTCATATGAACTCGGATTTGAGTGTCATTCACATTGTTAGAATTAGGATGACGAGCACTTCGATCTGATGCTAAGTTTATCCAGATTCTGCCACTTTGCATTTTGAGGCTTTTACCATGCCACTAGTACTTTTTGAAGATCCACCTGGATCAATCCTCCAAGATCCTCCTGGATCAATCCTCCCCACTAAGAGCTTTTGGACCACTAAAAGACATTTCAGTCAATTTGGAAGTGAGGAAATTTCTCCCTCACTTTTTCCTTCTTCGTCCATCGAGCTTTACTTGGATGCATTCCTTTGAAGCCAACACAAATATACTCCACATCTACCCATTGTGAAATTCTAGTTTTCCGGTCGAGTATGATATCTTCGGGCAACTTATCTACTCTAGTGAAAAATCATCCACTGTAGGAATCTGTGCAACCTCCATGGTATCCATAATCAATGGAGGTTCATAAAGCTTCAAGTTTTCTACATTTATCACTGAGTACATCTACATATAAGTAGGCAAGTCAAGACTAAAAGCATTGTCTCCAATATCTGCCAATATGGTGAAGGGACCATATTGGATGGGTCTCAACTTCTTCCCTTCTCCCTCCATTCTATCCTTGCTAATATGGAGCCATACCTTGTCCCCAACTTGAAACTGATGGTCAACTCGGTGCTTATCATGTCGAACGAGCTTTATACCAAGCTTGAATCTTCTCCAACTACTCCCACACCTCCTGATGAATCACCTGTATCCACTCAATCAACTTCCGTGCTTTGTCCCTATCATCTCGTCCATTGCTATCCTCCTCTTTCCCAAAGACCATGTCCAAGGGATCTCTAGGTAGATATCCAAAACATGTCTCAAAAGGTGTGCTCTGTGTAGATGAATGTGTTGATTGATTGTATGCATGATGCACATAAGGAAGTTGTTCATCCTACAACTTTGGATGTTTCCCACAATAGCCTCGCAACAAGTGTACCACAGTACGGTTGACAACCTCTATCTATCCATCGGTCCGTGGATGAAATGTCGTACTTCTTTTCAGCTTAGTGTCCATCATTCTCCACAAGCTGGTCCAAAACTCCCCAAGAAAATGAGAGTCATGATCTGACACAATATATGTGGGCAACCCAAAATGGACCCAAACATGCTGAAATAAAAGAAAAGCAGTATGCTCAGCAGTGACCTTCTTTTTAGAAGGCATTAAAATACACATTTTACTACCGATCCACAACGACATTAAAATAGTTGTGACCTTTCCTAGACATAGGAAAACCTACTATAAAGTCCATGGACACACTTTCCCATGGTCGACTCGGAATATGGAGTGGTGTGTAGAGCCCAAGTTTTCTATTAGAAGGCTTTGAAACAAAACACAACACACAACCATTTACAAAGCGAGTCACAATGTTTTTCATATGAGGCCAAAAACAAAACCTCTCAAATGACATAAAGTTTTCTCAATTCCAAAATGACCAGACACCAGAGAGATATGAGCCTCTCTGATTACATGAACCCTTTCATTGGTAGGTATGCATAGTTTTCCAAGGTGGTACAATAGATTTCCTTGCAAGTAATAATTTTCCACCTGCGATCCATGAGTAAGTTTTGCATAGATTTTTTAAAATAACTATTATTAGCATACTGTTCAGCATAAATTTCTAATGATAAAGAAAAATTTTGCAAAAATACAGATGCAGAAATAGGAGGGTGAGAAAGCATATCTTCTACTTTGTTGCTGGATCCCTTCTTTTATCTTATCAGCAAATGAAACTGTTGGAGGAATCCCATCCATTTGAAGTGACGAGCTTGCTGAATCTTGGTCTGTGATTGAAGATACTGCAAGGGTTGATGATCTGTATGGATGCTGGTCTCCTTGCCAATCATATAATGTTTCCACTTCTTTACACTCTAGACCAACGCGTATAACTCCTTGTCATACGTGGTATAATTCACAACAACCCGGGAGAAAGTCTATGAATGGTAACATACAAGCTTTCTTTACTGCATCAATACAAGTCACATGGCATATCCGTTGGCATCTGTTTCAATTTCAAAAGGCTGTTGAATGTCTGGTAATGCTAGCACTGGTGTTGTGCTGATCTTCTCTTTCAGTGTGTCAAAGTATTTCTGTTGTTTTCCTCCCCACTGAAAGGCCTGCTTCACACTAGTCAAGGTGTGCACGGGGGCTGCGATGACGAAGAAGTTTGCAATGAACCTTCTCCAATACTGTACCAATGCCCATAAAACTTCAAACCTCTGTAAAATTCATGGGCTTAGGCCAATTCATAATCACCTCCACTTTAGCGGGATCTATCTTCAATTGTCCATTGCCGACAATGTGGCCAAAATAAATTAGAGAATTATTCCCAAACTCACACTTTGATAGTTTCAAATACAACTTTTCACTTTTAATAACATCAAGCACTTTCTTTAGATAACAAACATGTTCATCCCATGTCCTACTGTAAACAAGAATATCATCTAGATATACAAGAAAAAAATGACCAAGAGAAGGCCTAAATAAATCATTCATTACCCTCATAAATGTGGTTGGAGCATTGCATAGTCCGAATGGCGTCACCATCCATTTGAACAACCCTTGTTTGGTTTGGAACGCAGTCTTCCAAATGTCCTACTCTGTAATTCTACCCTGGTGATAACCACTATGCAAATCCAGCTTTGTAAAATAAACAACATTTTTCAACTGATCTAACAATTCATCAATGAGAGGGAGAGGGTATCGATTCTTCACCGAGATCTTGTTCAGCGCCCTATAATCTACGCATATTCTCCATGTGCCATATTTCTTGGGCACCAACACAATTGGTGAGCCACAAGGAGAAGAACTCGGTCCGATGACTCCCTGATTTAACAGTTCCTGCACCTGTTTCTTGATCTCCTCCAGCCATACTGTACATGCCAACATTTGGTAAAGGAGAATCCTGTTGTAAATGGATCTCATGTTGGATTTCCTATTTAGGGGGAAATCCTCTCAGTTCTTGAAACAATCCATCATAATCAGAAACAATTTCAAATAATTCTTTCTTATGATCATGATTACAGCCTTCGAAAGTGTCAGCCATCTCGACCTCTTTCACTCTCACTGTCATGAGCATGCACCATTTGCTGGAATTAACCAGTTGCTTAATCTTTCCTGCGCTTACAAGGCTAGCCTTAACTTTTGTATGATGAGCTCTAACTATATACTCTACCCCATCCTTTGTGAGGTGGTATTTGTTTTCATGCCGAAAGAAAATGACCTTTCTGTCATATGGATATGGGATTCCCAAGATGATTCCATAGATGTCCAAAGGCACTACATCTAACTCTACCTCATCAAATAATTTAGAAGCAATAACAAATCTGGCCCTACACTGCTTGGTGACCTGCAATTTGGCTTTATCTCTTGCCCAACCAAGCGGGTAAGGACTCAAATGAGGCTTAGTTTCAAGGCCTAACTTTTTCACTAAGGACTCTGAGGTTAAGTTTTCTTGGGAACCTGGATCAAACATATTTTCCACCTTTGTATGTTTTATGACAAATATAATGTGGCATAACTCAATTCTCTTCCAATCATTACTTACAGACTCATTCAAATAACTAGTACTTGCAACCGAATCAGAACTATCATTAATAGAAAGAGTACCTCTTGCACCCACGACTGTGATCAATGTCTCATCATCAGAATATGATCCAAGGTCCCACGCTATTGCCACTGTCTTCTGCTACCCATTTCCATCGAATATCTTCGGTCTAAACTCCAGATGCAGCTTCCAGCACTGGTCCTCATCATGACTATCTTTCTTGTAATGAGTGCAATATGGTGTTTGTCCCTCCCCTTTCTTGGTTGCAACAGTCTTCTTATCCTTCCCTTTTCCCTTCTTGTAGAATTCC
Source organism: Pinus taeda (assembly GCA_000404065.3). Lineage (NCBI taxonomy): Eukaryota > Viridiplantae > Streptophyta > Pinopsida > Pinales > Pinaceae > Pinus > Pinus taeda. The sequence continues at coordinate 4,880 of APFE030320553.1, forward strand.
ATGCTAATGTTTGAATGGTGCCTTTTTGGCTTGATCATCTCGATAATTCTTGCCTCGACTTTCAAGATGAATAGGCTTTATGCTGGCTGCATCAATTGTATTAGGCTCGAACAGTAATAATGAGTGTCTGATGTAACTATGTAGCGCACCTATATACTTAGTTATAGTCTCAGGTGCATCTAATGAGATGCCCAGATTTAGTGCTTGTTTCCAAAATTATTCAGTGAATATTTGCACATTCTAGCCCTTACCTTAACTTAGATATTGCCAGTCCATAAGTGCCATTTTCTTATAACCCAGAGGGTAGAATTGGTCTTTCAATGTAGAAATAAAACTAGACCAAGAGGACAGAAGGTTACCTGACTTTGTGCTTCCCTTCTGCAACTTTCTCCCCCACCAAATGAGAGAAGTGCCACTCAGCTGAAGAAATGCTAATTGGAATTTTGCCTCATCTTCTTTGATTTGCTGGATCCAACAATAAAACTCTACTTGCCTTATCTAGTTATTAAATTTTTTTGCACTACACTCTCCATTGTACATGGGTAGGTCAAACTTTATGTCTAACTTGAAGAATGATTTATTAGATGTCTATTTGGAATGTTGATGAGAGTGATGAGAACCATCACCTGAAGAAGGAGAAGGAAGAGGCTCTTCTCCACCGTCTTCATGATTTTCTGACCCATGGTCATCGACATCCTTCTTCTCATGCCCAAGCGCCTTCTCATACTCTGCGAATAACTTGTCTACTTTTCTTGCCATATTGTAGAATACCTTGCGGAAATTCTATTCCTCTTCCCAATGAGCTTCTTCATTGGCCATGTTTCTTCTTTGTTGTGCACATCCTACTTCAGGATCAAAGGACTTAACCGTTCCTTCTCCTTTTTGCAGCTTGTTTCGTGTTAGCATAAACTCATGCAATTCACATCTACAAAGACCTGCTCTGATGCCAAAATTGATCCAAGATATTTTGCTTATAGATGCATCAGAATTACATATAACATAGTTAATTAACCATGGAACTTAAACCACGTAAACAATGCAGAAATAATCAGAAGAACACAAAAGCCATGACACAATGATTTGATTATGGAGTTCGTCCAATTTGGACTACGTCTCCGGGCCCTAGTCAATAGTGGAGAGGTCTTCATTCATTAAGCGACATAAAAAGAGATAAAAGTACAAGCAACATTCTTTATAATCCTTATACCTCCAAGCTGGAGATGGAAAAAGAATGGAGAGCCCAGCTTCAGAAATAGACATAACCACTGAACTCCTAGAGAAAAATCATGCAAACACGCCTATCCAAAAACCTAATTTGGATAATCAGGCCTTCTCCAACTTCTCAAAACTTCCCTGCTGCTCAAGGCAAGGTCCCGACTTGCTGTGAGGGTTAGGGTCTGTTGTAAAATACTTCTGAACTATTTAGTTGATCCTCTCTATTTCTTCTAACACAAAAATGGCCTTTTATAAGCATGGCAGAAATCTCTCAATACTCGGGCAGTTCAATCAATAGACCAAGTTAAGCGAGCGAGGCATATTCCACAAAGGTTCTTGGGCCCCTGAATAGTATGTGGAAACAACCCTTACAAACATGGAAAAATTATTTTAACTATACATTTAAACTGACAACAAGACTATTGGCGTTTCCAACCATCGACAGATAGTCCCAGGCCCAAACAACAGGCACTTTGTGATATGGCAGACCCGTTGAGAATATAAAACATGATATATAACATATCGCACCCGAGATCCTGTTGGGGCTGATTCTCCTTAATCCGCGACCTCTTTTTTCTACAATAAGAAAAATGCAGGACCAATGGTAGCCTACCACTTGGCACTTCCCCATTCACTGAGAGTGTCTACTAGGTCACTCCTCTTGCCACTTGGACAAGTCAAAAATCAACTTTGACTTACTCTAACTTCTTCATATGAACTCAGATTTGCGTGTCGTTCACATCGCTGGAATCAGGATGACGAGCACTTTGATCCGATGCTAAGTTTATCTAATTTTTGCCACTTTGAGTTTTGGGCCTTTTACCATGCCATTAGTACTTTTTGAAGATCCACCTGGCTCAATCCTCCAGGATCACTCCTTTAGTCCTAGTAGCAGAGGTGGGTTATATTTGAGTCCAAGCCATTAAATCCCAAGCTTATGGATGATCTTCTTATATAGGGGATTTCTTGCTAATGTTGCTTAGAGTCTATTAAGAGAGTGATACTTCCCCAATTTCATGTTATATGCCAAGCGTTTCCATCTCCTCTAGAAGGCTTGTGAACTATCTTCTTCTAACAACCTGAAGGCATCCTCATAGTGTAGGATGGATTCTATCTACCTTTATTTCCAAATAGTCTTTATATGAGGGTCTTGTGCCAAAATGGCATGGGATTGAGCAAGCATTGATGGATATGGGTGTTCTATTTTTATCCGTAATGGATCCTTCAACTATCCCTCCATGGTCCTTTTCAGTTCTTTCGCTCTAATCTCCTCATATCGCAACCAAGAGGCTAATTCCAACAAATTTGCATCTCCTAAATAAGATTGGGGTCCCAAAGAGGCATATCAAAGAGGACAAGGTTATACATATAAAATTCAACTAATTTTTCTTTTTCCTCCATGCTTCATTCTTTGCAAAAGTCTATAAAGTGCTTAGTCTCCTGCAACTACATGGTTCCTCTTTGAGCTACTTTATTGATTTGGAATTTACACCATTTCTCCTTTAGGAATAACGAATATTCTTTGGATAGTTTCCTGTAGTTGGAAGCCTCCAATGAAAGATGTGCCATGGTTCCTAATGTTGTTTCCATTGTTATAATCATAACATCTTTTGCTCTTAAAAATCCTTGTGTTTATTGCAATTAACTCATTAGGTATTTATTTTCTCACTCAAGGTGTTCCCTTACATTGTCTTCTTCTCTTTTTAGGAAGACCATTCATCCCTTACTTTGTTGACTTCATCCTCCAATGCTAGCAGGATCTACCACCCTTTTGCCTTGGGAAATTATTTTACACCTTTGGGTTTCTACTTTTGATTTCTCCACCTCAATCATTAGGTGGGGTACTAGATGTGAAAGTATCACTCTTCTTTATGTCCCTACAATAGAAGGATTATCTCTTAATGGCCAAGAAAAGAAGGAAGGTGGCTTCCTTGGTGCATTATGCTTTGTTACTTTTTCTTCCTCATGTAACTTTGTGTGTTGTTCTAGTAGCTGGCTAGATTGTTCCTATAGATGCCTTGTTTCATTTTGCAGCACTACTATTTTTTGTTGTTGCACCTTCATTTTGGGTTCCTAAATCTCTGGTCGGCCCTGTACTTCTTCTTTCTATTATCCTTTTTCTTCAGGGCTAGGTGTTTCCTTAATTGCAATAGAAGTGGCAAAAGTATGTTGAGGCTTTCCACTGAATCTAATTATAGTGCTTTTTCTTCTTGCATATACAATTTTTTGGACATGCTTGCTTACCTTGGGTTTGGTAAGTGCAATCAATCCTAACAAGGTGGCTACTAGCTCCTTTCCTTCCTCGTCCAAGAACTATTTCTTATTTTGTTTTGAGGGGTTGGATACTTCCTTCGCCTTCCTTTTCTTAGTTGTCATCTTTCTAGACCTACTTAGTTCTTTTTGTGCTTCTAGAAAGGCCTATCTATCCATGTCCAAAAAATTGGCCTAAGAAATAAGATGTTGTAAGACTTCTAGTGAATCAATTACAATTATTTTAATCAGTCCATGATTGGCTAAATACTTGTTCTTTCCCTCCACTTAAATGCTCATATCATTCAGAGGTTGCAGGAGAAAGAATGGGATACTCAACAATTTAGAGGTTGGGAGGTGGCTTTGGAATCTTAGCTGATATAACGACCTAAATTGCTAAGAATAGACTATGCTCAAATTTCCCTCACAAAATATGTACTTGAGGATGTGGTAGTCTACCTCACCCCATGGATTCAGAAAGATTTCCCTCCTTACTCCATTTTTATCCTCATTAAGCTTCTTATGTTGTAGGAAAAACCCCTTCTTGTCAGTGTTGGCTTCCTACCTCTCTTATTTATTCAATTAAATTCCCTTAAGAAGGGTTGTAATTCTGCTCATAGAGTTCTCATTGAATTAAATTATTGCTATCATGACCGCAGTGACAAACTCATGCACCTCATAGTTTTTCAAATTCATGGAAAATTTCATTGCCACTTCATCATCAAAGCCCTTCATCTTTTCAAAGAAATCTAACCACTGCAAATTTTCAAATTTGATTACAACTCTAGGGTGCTGGTAAATCCAACTAGTGTAAGTGGATTCCATTCTATCAAAACTACCCCCCATTTTGTAGGAAGAGAAGGAATATAATTGTCTCTTACAAGGTTCCCATAGTCAGAATTTGGAAGCTAATTGCAAACCATGCCTAGATATTTTTCTTCTTATAACTCCTACAAACTCAGTTGAACTAAATGGGTTGTTGGTTTATGATTATAACAATTCTGAGAGAAGATGGTTTTATTATGCTATTACAAGAAATAGAGTTTCCTGTTACATCAAATCTATGTTTTTTTAATAGAGACAACTCTAAATAGCAACACAATTATGATCCTATACCTTCAAAAATTTTGGCATAAAATACATAAAAAGACAAATGATGAACTACCACTCACTGTTTGAAACAAAATATTTTCTTACCCAACTTGACACATAACATATTATGCAGATTGTATAATGAGTTTTACACATAACATATTATGTAGACTATATAATTTTTTTGGGAAGAGGAATCTGATAAGAAATTCAAGATTTTTTTTGGAACTGACCTTTCAACATACACAATTGTTATTGCTCATTCAGGGAAATTTGGAAGTATTTTCATAGCCCTGTAGAAAACCCTGCCACAATCCTATAACTGTCTGTAACAATTCTTGTAGCAAACTGCAATGCACATGTAACTCCTTATTGTAGCATAAACCTCATTTACAAAGACATTAGCACTTTTTCTTGCTTAAAACGAAATTTATTATAAGGTGTAGCGTGGTTATTGGGTGGTAGGGATGGAACTTAGTACATAATGCTTAGTTCTCCCATCTACCACTCCACTTCTTTATGTAATTATTAGACATACTAACCATCTCAAGCATTACATAATTAATACAATGACCCCATTTTTTGAATGAGACAAGGAGATAAATCTATCCTTCTTACTCGAGTACCACATGTGGGAAGAAAACCTTAGGAAAAGTGGCTGCTGGAACTATTGGTTAGCTTTAAAACGCTAACTTGTTTGAACCATTATTTGTGCACAAAAAGGAAATTTCCACTATGCTTAAGATAAACTTAGAGAGAGTTTAGGGCTCCATACCTTGTGATTACCTTTGGAAGCCTAGTGCTTATGAATTCCATGGTTGCAGGTGCTTCAAAGACTAGGTTGACGATGCTTTATTTGTACAATTCATCCCATAGATATTTGTAGGTGAATTCCCTAGACCTATTGGACTGATCTAGAATAAAAAAAGACAAAGAATATAGATTTTTCCTTAAAGAAGATAGAAAATAGGAAAGAGGCCTACCTGAAATATGTAGCAGCCTTCTTGTTCCTCCTCGCCTATTAGCTCTGGTTGTAGCTCCAAGTGCTATAATTAGAACTTGCACACATGGATAAAACAAGAAAAGGATCTACTAAAACCAAGTAGAATAATCTAACATCTCTATTCAATGAATCAATAAGGCATTGAAATACATGAGTGAAAATATGAGACAACACATATAGGAAAACAAGATACTCTTTGTATTGACAGAAATAGGAGAGAGTTTACAACCAAGAATAAAAATTGATCTTGTAGAGATCTCCCCAAGTTGACTTGTCCTTCCTTGCCACAAAGCACACCTCAATGTCACCCTAATGCATGAAGATGTTGAATCCTTTAGATTCAAGGAAACGACATAAGGGCATGATCAATGTCCAAAAGCTAACCGTGATGTTATGGATGGCAGTAAATTTATAGGAGAGGGATGGTTGTTTAGGATTTAACATAATGAGCTTGAGATCCACTTATGATAGGAGGATGAACTCAAGGGATAAGATTTGAAGTTTCCAAGGTAGGATCATATAGGAATTGAGCTTCTTATCTAAGGTAAATGGTTAAAATAACCCCTGGAAGCTTTTGGAAGAGGAAGCTTCAGAAATATTTTTAATTTACCTGAATTTCTAGAATCAATGCACCCCCATTAAGGAGAAACTAGTGCTTACCGGTGCTAGTGCAGAAGGGAGAAACCAATGTTGAATGCAGGTGCCTAAAGGGGCAGGGTGCACTGGGGATGAAAGCATTACTTTTGAGCAGTTAACCCCCAAAACTCAAAATTTTTAGAAATGTCATGTTTAGGGATTTGTGTAGGGATGATGACAACATTTTCACGGATGTGGATTGATCCAATTTGTAATCCTATTGACCATATGCGACAAAATAGCCTATAAATATTTACCCCTAAATCACAAAGTTAGAAATGGTAGTTGATGATTGAAGTGCTTTACCTTGTGAGAAGTATGGATCAAGAACAATTGGTTGAGATCATTAGCTGTTACAATACCTTTTCATCATGATGTCTTTGCTGAGGGAGGCATACACATGCTCAACACATAAGCTAACATTACATGTACAATGATCAAGAAGTCTCTCCACTAATGACATAGAGTGGAGCCATGCTTGGATGACTATCTGTAGGATCATGGCCATCATACTTTTTAATCTTGTATTAATCCTGTAAGCGCAACCCAGATGGATGGAACTATATCCAGGGTCTTCTATTTCATTCACTTGATCATCCAATGTACGAGTCTAACGATGTGAATGAATGAGCTGAGGTCAAACATGGTAGATACTATTTTCTTACCAGCTAATGATTTAAGTCGTTAGTAGATGCAAGAGAAACCACCGATGATGTTAATGGTTCTCAAGGTATTGTAGTACAAAATGTATGGTGTGAATGAATGAGCTGAAGTAGAACACCACACATAATACTTCGGTCGAAGTCCAATAATGAAGACCGGTCGCCGAGAGTAAGGAAACTTTCCATTGATGTATGCAAGCCCCAAGGTACCAAAGGGAGTTTCTAAGTCAACTTCTTGGATAATGAGCTGATGTTTACAGGAAGTGACCGATCGCAGGAGGGCCTTGATGTATCCCCCATCAACGACATGAAACAAGTATCAATATTTGAGAGAGAATGATACTGATGTGGAACTGGTTTAAGAACGACATACATGAAACAAGGCTTAAGAGTATTGTAGTAGATATCGACTAAATGACTTCTCTTAAACATATTGGTGACACTGAATAGAGTTGGAAGCATTGAAACAAAACCAAATACAGAGGATTTGATATGGTGTGATGAACCAAAAAGACAAACATATTTCCCAACCCAACAACCACAGAGATGAAGTGGAAGAGTGTCATGTTCAAGAGAGACTCGCTGCCATTAATAAGTAGAGTACCCTCTTTTCCCAATTTCCCCAACTATTTCTGGTCAGTACCTCCTTATTTTTTAACAAGATTGAGGAGGATAACATATTCTTGATCTGTAAGTTCATCCTTTGGATGAATCCCTCTAATCATTTTTAACAAACCTTGAGAAGGAGTGTTTTGGTCCCATAATGTTCGACGAGTCCATTATTGTTTTATGATTTTACGAGTTTAGTGAAGGTCTAACTTGGCTTGTTTTTCATCTTTAGAGAGTTTGAAAAAGAGGTGAAAAAGAAAAATCCAAAGGTTCCTTTTCGTAAATAGTCTCTTGAGTCTGAAAAGGCGGAAAGTGATGCTTTGGAGAACCTCTTAGCTATGTTTGACTAAGGCATTCCTTTTTCGTAAATATTTTATCTTAGTTGAGAAAAGGGTTAAACTTATGGTGAGTAGATGGCCTTTCATGTACTTTAACGAGTTCAAAAAGACAAGCGTTCGAAAATCCTTTCATATTTAGAGATTGAAAAGAGTCGAAAGAGGACTCCTCTTGGAGGAACGAGTGGTATAAAGGGTAGCAACTAGTTTCGATCATGATAGAACTACTCAAAACACATAGAGGTCAAGAGGCTTGCTAATAAGAACACTCATCATAGTTGTTCCTCAGGAAAGGGTAAAACAACCAAGTGAAAGTGTATGATCAAACAAGAAAATGGTGATGATGGAATGAGAAAGTTAAGGATCATCTGGTAGAAATACAGTGATGAAAATGGAAATTATGAGAGGTAGGATGAAAATGGTTTCATGTTTACACAAGCTTGAAACATGTGGAAACTATGCTTGAGAATACTTGAAGATGGTTTCATTTTTTCACAAGCTTGAAACATGATAAGAACTATGCTTAAGAGTGGTTTCATTTTTACACAAGCTTGAAATAGAGAAAAACTATGCTTGAAATAAGGTCATACCCCAAGCATAATGACTCAATTTGAGGTATGTGTCCCCCAAGCTTCATTTCATTCACCTAAGTAGACTACTGGATACTAATAGGTGGATGGAATGAAGGTTCATTTACGAGATCAAGTGAAAGACTCGACTAGGAATTTATGAGATGTAATCAAATAATCAAATTGGAAGGGGATTGGTTTCATTTTTTAATGATCTTGACATAGGAAAATAAATATGCTCAAAGGATCTTGTTTCATTTTTTAACGAGCTTGACACAAGAAAAGGAACTCTTCTCTGAGAATCTTGATCATGGCCCATAAGAGGCCATGGCTTCCAAGAGGTTCTCATTTGATTGAAGAAACATGTTCTGGAAGGAATCAAGGGATCCAATGGAAATATTAGGCTCCAATGCTCCCAGTACATGATGAACTACATCACCTATTAGATCATTAGTAAATGTGGGCATGGAATAGGTTGCAACATAATTAATCTGTGGCGGGTGAGATACTGCTTGCATATAAGGACCATTTAGGGAAGTTGGTTGATTGGGAGGAAAATTAGGACTAATGAATGAAAGTTGGTTGATGGTCACGATTATTCCTTCATGTGGGAAACACATCACACTAAAGAGTTAAGATACGAGAGCTCCCATGTCATAAACATAGTCACTCCCATGGAGTAAATTCAAATACAAAGGGCATTGGACTACCATCAAATTGATATAAACCATCTTTCCTCCCAAAGTAATAGGCAACTGAGGAAGGATCCCTAGCAACTTACTGGTTCCTTTGTTAAATACCAACAAATTCTGGGTAGTTGTCACAAGTTGCAAAGAACTGAAAGCTTACCAACTAGTTGAGGATAAAATACTAACCGACATGCCTTTGTCTATAACTGTGACTGGTACGAGAATATTATAATCTTGTATAAGGATCTGGAAGGGAACATAAGGAAGAAGATGATATCCTTCTAGTCAACTCCAATCAAAGGAAGTGACCATACTACTTGGAGGGGGTGTCGTGGGATTGGGAGAACTTACCCCTTGTGTTATGGGAGCAGGATAACTGCCCCATAATTCATTGGAATCTGAAGAAACGAGAAGAACTTGAGTAGCATGAAGTTCACTCTCCATTGGAAAGGTACGATATCTGAAGGTGGAATCACGTAAACCATTTTCTCAACCAATGGTTTGTCGGGAACAGAATCATGGGATTCACATTCAGAGAGAGTGGGATTGAATGGAGAAGGATTTTTATCAATCACTTCATGAACTAGTGGAGGATTGGGAGAAATATTTTGATAACCAGCCGAAAGTCGAGGTTGAGAAGCTATAAGGTCATCCAACACTTTTGAGGCTTCATCCATATAAGGAAGAAAGTGAATAGGATGATTCCATTCACATAACCTACAGGGAAAATTAACTTTACCCTTTTTCCCATGGATCTTACTATCACTAGTGGATGGTATATCACCAACATTATATCGAGAGGTTGATGATAAGGGCTGATGTGAGCCAGTGGACCACACATACAATACCTTGGGAATACCAGGACAATATCTAAGAAGGTGGTCACCCTTACATATCTTGCAAGGGAATTTAACTTTGTGGGGCTCATTGGAAGGTTTCTCAACATTAGTTGCATTAGTAACAATGGTTTCTTGGTTCCCCCCCTACTTATTTTTCTTCTTCTTAGCTTCCCAATTACTAGAATTAAGGCTTTCACTAAGCGAGGAGGAAGAAAGGGATGAAGAAACAACAGGTGAAGAAGGAAAATGGTAAATTTTAGGTTCAATTTGAGGTTGATGTTGTTCAGGTGGAGGAGAACATGGTTGAGAAGAAGTTTGGACATTTGGAACCAAGGAGGTCAAAAACAACCAAACTGGTAAACCAATGGTAAATCCAAGAAGGGACAGTCTTGCCATATAAGAAGCACCAATATTTCCAAAAGAAGGAAAAGGAA